>JAULJZ010208171.1:0-18905 GCA_032270985.1 Heliamphora pulchella | reverse complement strand
AAGCGTGTTTTTGTCATTTTTGTTCTTATTTTATCTTTTTTTATTTAATTATATCTAAATATCTAATTTAAGGTATCTATGTGTAAAAATTTAAATTTTTAAGATTTTTTTACCGTATTAGAGGCAAAATGATTATTTTACCCTAATTATGAAAATTTTTTATTTTAACTTTATATTTCGTGCTATTTACTTAATTTAGGAAGTCACGAGACTTCTCTATGTATTAGGGCTTCTCTTTTGAGTATTTGGTATTTTTAAGATTTTCGGGTTAAATTAGGATTTTCGGTTTAATTAGGGTTTTCTTAATCTTTCAGCGACCTAAGATCTTGTCGGCTAACTGTCACTAATATTAGGGTTTGAGCTGGGTTGTTACAATCTACCCCCCTAAAAATAAATTTCCTCTTCGAAACTTTGTATTGTACCTTAATTTGCGAACAGCTGAGGATGACTTGTTCTCATAACTTGTTCTCGCTCTCAGGTTAATTCTTCAATTCTGTTGTGCCTCCAAAGAACTCGAACGAGCGAGATGGTCGTTCCTCTAAAAATCTTGTCACGTTGGTCGATTATCCTTACTGGTTGTTCTTCGAATGTGACGTCCTCATCAACATGGAGTTCCTTCTAATTTAGAATGTGGGTAGAATCAAGTTCGTAATTCCTCAGCATCGACACATGAAAAACGTTATGAACACTGGCGAGTTACGGGGGTAGAGCTAAACGATATGCTAATTCCCCAACCTTGGCCAGAATCTAGAATGGCCTGATGTACCTTGGGGCTAGCTTCCCTTTCTGGCCGAAATGTATCATCCCTCACCGTGGTTGAATCTTCAGAAATATATGATCTCCTACTTCAAATTATAGCGATCTCCGTTGCTGATCGGCGTAGCTCTTTTGTCTGCTCTGAGCGATGGCTATTCGTTGTTGAATCAATCGGATCTTCTCTGTAGTCTCTTGCACTAGGTCATGTCCAAGAAGTACGGTCTCTCCTGCCTCAGCCCAACAAATTAGCGAACGACACGGTCTTTAGTAGAGAGCTTCATATAGTGGCACGCCAATACTGGATTGATACCTGTTGTTGTAAGAAAACTCGACCAATGGTAAGTGTCTTTCCCAATGTCCCTTGAATTCTATTACGCAAGCTCGAAGCATATCTTCTAGCATTTAAATTGTGCGTTCAGATTGTCCGTCAGTCTATAGGTAAAAAGAAGTGCTGAAACAAAGCTCCATTCCCAAAGCAATTTGCAAACTTTACCAGAATCATGAGGTGAAACGTGGATTTCGATCTGACACGATAGACAACAAAATTTCGTGAAGACGTAAGATTTCCCAAATGTACGTCTGACTCAGGGTTTCAAACATTTCAGAAGTTCGAACTGGTAGGAAATGTGCTGATTTGGTGAGACGATCCATGATTACCCAGATAAAGTCTTATCCTGCTGGTAACCTTGGTAGTCCAGGGACAAAGTCTATGGTGAAATCTTTCCACTTCCACTGAGGTATCTCCACGGGTTGAAGGGTTCCTCCTGGTCTTTGGTATTCGGCCTTCACTTGCTAACATGTAAGGCATTTGGCTACGAATCTTGCTACATCCTTCTTGGGTCATCATAATGCTTGAATTGTACATTTTTTCCTTATTTGTGAGCTAAAAAGACAAACAAGTGACTTTTTATGCACAAATCCCGAGCTGGCCAGCCATTTAAGGGTCTTTTTGTTATTTTTATTGTTATTTTATCTTTTATTATTTAATTATATCTAAATATCTAATTTAAGGTGTCCATGTGTCAAAATTTAGATTTTTAAGACTTTTTGCTATACTAGGGGCAAAATGATCATTTTACCATAATTATGAGAATTTTTTATTTTTAACCTTATATTTCGTGCTATTTATTTAATTTAGGATGTCATGAGACTTCTCTGAGTATTAGGGCTTCTCTTCTGAGTATTTGGTATTTTTAGAGTTTTCGGATCAAATTAGGATTTTCCGTTTAATTAGGGCTTTCTTGATCTTTCAGCGACCTAAGATCTTGTCGTCTAACAGTCGCTAATATTAAGATTTGAGTCAGGTCGTTACAATCTACCCCCTTAAAAATAAATTTCGTCCTCAAAATTTTGTATCATACCTCAATTTGCGAATGGCTGAGGATGACTTTTTCTCATAACTTTTTCTTGCTCCTAGGTTGATCTTCAATCCTGTTGTGCCTCCAAAGAACTCCAACGAGCAGGATGGTCTTTTCTCTAAAAATCTTATCATGTTGGTCGATCATCCTTACTGGTTGTTCTTCGAATGTAACGTCCTCATCAAAATAGAGTTCCTTCTAATCTAGAATGTGGGTAGAATTAGGTTCGTACTTTCTCAACATCGACACATGAAAAACGTTATGAACATTGGTGACTTACGGTGGTAAAGCTAAACGATATGCCACTTCCCCAACCTTGGCCAAAATCTCAAATGGCCCGATGTACCTTGGCACTAGCTTCCCTTTTTGGCCGAAACATATCACCCCTCGCTGTGGTTGAATCTTCAGAAATATATGATCTCCTACTTCAAATTGTAGCGGTCTCCATTGTTGATCGGCGTAGCTCTTTTGTCTACTCTGAGCGATGGCTATTCATTGCTGAATCAGTTGGATCTTCTTAGTAGTCTCTTGCACTAGGTCAGGTCGAAGAAGTGCGTTCTCTCTTACCTTAGCCCAACAAATTGGCGAACGACATGGTCTTTCATAGAGAGCTTCATATGGCAGCATGCCAATACTGGATTGATAGCTACTGTTGTAAGACAACTCAACCAATGGTAAGTGTCTTTCCCAATGTCCCTTAAAGTCCATGACATAAGCTCAAAGCATATCTTCTAGCGTTTGAATAGTGCGTTCAGATTATTTGTCAGTTTGTAGGTGAAAAGCTGTGTGTAAACAAAGCTCCATTCCTAAAGTAGTTTGCAAACTTTATCAGAATCGTGAGGTAAAACGTGGATCTCAATCTGACACGATAGCGAACGAAATTCCATGAAGACATACAATTTCCCGAATATACTTTTAACTCAGGATTTCTAGCTTTTTGAAAGTTCAAGCTGATAGGTAATGTGCTGATTTGGTGAGACGATCCATGATTACGCAGATAGAGTCGTGTCCTGCTGGTGACCTTGGTAGTCTAGAGACAAAGTCGATGGTGATGTGGTCCAATTTCAAGTGAGGTAGCTCTAGGGGTTGAAGGGTTCCTCCCGATTTTTGGTGCTCGGCCTTCACTTGCTAACAGGTAAGGCATTTGGCTACAAATCTTGCTACATCCTTCTTCATGCCATCCCACCAATAGTGCCTCTTCAAATCTTGATACATTTTTATTCCTCCGGGGTGGACAGCAAAAAGTGACTAGTGATGCTCCTTCAGGATGTCTCTCTTTAGATTCCAGACATTCGGTACAAAAAGTCATCCTAGGTATGTCAACTGGCCGTGCTTGGTAACTACGCAACCTGGTTTTGATTACTCTACGATAAGATGCTTTCGAATGAATTCGGACTCCTGGTCGTACTTTTGGGCTTCCACGATTTGCTGACGAAGATTTGTTGTTGCCATGGTTAGATAAAAACAGTTCCCAACTTCTGATTCCAATGGTTGGAGTCAAAACTCATTGAGCATCCCTTCTATGTTCCATTCTCTCGATGTTATACAAGCCATCGTGCTTCTCGTCTTTCGACTAAGGGCGTTGGCCACCACATTAGCCTTGCCCGGGTGATAGGCCAATGTAAACTGGTAATCTTTAAGATACTCCATCCAGCAGCGTTGTCTCATATTCAGGTCCTTTTGGGTGAACAAATATTTCAGACTTTAGTGATCGGTAAAAACCTTGAACTGTTCTCCGTATAGATAATGCCTCAATAACTTCAATGCGAACACCACTGCTGCAAGCTCTAGGTCGTGGGTAGGATAATTCTACTCATAATGTTTCAATTGCCTTGACTCGTAGGCTACTACTCTACCGTTTTGCATTAGTACGCATCCTAGACCATCTTTTGACGCATCACAATACCCCATGTACCCAACTTCTCATTCAAGAATGATCAGGATTGGGGCATTGGTCAACCTTATCTCAAGCTCATGGAAGGCCGTTTCACACTTATCACTTCACTCAAATTTCACCCCTTTCTGCATTAATCTCATCAATAGACGCGTCAGTTTTGAGAAATCTTAGATAAATCTTCGATAATATCCAACTAGTTCTAGAAAACTACAAACTTCAAAAATATTTCTCGGGGGCTTCCATTCCAAAATAGCTTCTACCTTAGCTGGATCCACAGCTATCCATTCCTTAGACACAACATGTCCCAGAAATTTCACTTCATGTAACCAAAACTTGCACTTTCTTACCTTAGCATAAAGTTGTGAATCCCTTAGGTTTTGCAAGACAATCTTTAAATGCTGCTCGTGTTCTTCCTCAGTTCTAGAATATACCAACATGTCGTCTATAAAGATCACTACAAATTAGTCGAGGCAAGGTTGAAAAAGTTTATTCATCAGACTCATGAAGACTCCTGGGGCGTTGGTTAAACCAAAGGACATGACTACGAATTCGTAATGTCCATATCACGTTATGAAGGCCGTCTTTGATATATCTTCCTCCTTAACCCGAAGTTGATGATATCCTAAGCGAAGATCTATCTTTGAGAAACAAGCTAATTCTCGTAGCTGGACAAAGAGATCGTCTATACGGGGTTGGGGCTATCGACTCTTAATCGTTCCTTTGTTCAACGGGCGGTACTTGATACAAAGGTGCAAGGTTCCATCCTTGTTCTTGGCGAACAACGCTGGTGCCACCCACGATGACATACTTGGGCGAATAAAACCTTTGCTGAGCAATTCCTGAAGTTGGTCCTTTAACTCCTTTAGTTCGGCAGGAGCCATCCAGTGTGCTATGGTTGAAATCGGTGTGGTTCCAGGTTGGAGCTCTATTGAGAAGTCCATCTCACGACGCGGGGGTAATCGAGGTAGTTCTTTTGGGAATACATCTTCATACTCGCACATGACTCGTGGTAACTTGGGGGTTGATGAGACGTTTGTACTAACAAGTAGGCATGTTAATCTTCCTATAAAGTTACTCGATTTTACACTTCTTCTCACTACTCGGGGTTAAGATCTCGTGTTGTTCTCCTTGAATTCGTACATTAGTGTCGTCCTCCGCTTGTGCCCATTTCTTCTTCTATCGGCAATCAATGATAACACGGTGCCCAGAGAGCCAATCCATTCTGAGGATCACATCATAGACATTAAAATCCATGACTCATAGGTCACATGTCATAAGGGTGTTGGTTATTCGCAACGTGCATGTTTTATAGATTGAATCTACTCAGGCTTGTATTCATAAGGGTGTGATGGCACTTAGGGTCTGATCTAATGCCTCGGGTTTCAACGTGTGATGACACTTAGGGTATGATCTAATGCCTCGAGTTTCAAGAGCAAGGACTTCATACAGGCTAGAGATATAAAAGAATGGAATTCTCCTGAATCAAACAGCACTATCACTAGTGTATTAAATAACATAAACATACCTTGTATAACATGGGTGTCCTCCATCTCTTCCCCTTGCAGAGCGAAAACACGTCCTCCCATCGGCCGATTTTCTTTTTTGTTCTTGGTATTTTTGGTCCTCGATCAGTTGCCCAAACCTCCTTAGGGCCTCTGATTTTTGTTGAGCGGAGGTCTTCCCCTTCCATTCTGTTGATAAGTAGCTGGCATGATGACCTGAACTTGTCTCGGGTGCCTAGGTGGTTGGTTGGGGGTTTATCTCCAATGTTGGGGTTGGTTGTTCGGATTCCTCTGCGTGAGGCGCAGACACTCATACTTCCTATGTCCTGGTTGGCGACATTCAAAACGTACCAAAGATGTTGCGGAGGGATCCCTTGGTTGCCCTTGTCTGTACTCCTAGTGATACGACTTCTTGGGAATAAACATTTGGTTAATCCTTATCGGTCCTCCAAAGCTGGTGCTTCGTCTCTTTTGGTTTCATATCTTCCTTGAGTCTGCTTGATCGATTTCAGCTAACAAAGATGCGTGTACTACTTGAGTGTAGGTGGGGAGCTGTAAGAAAATCACCCTCGCCCAGATGGATGGCGCCAAACCCCACTCGATCTTTCGTGCTTTTGATTCCTCGTCTGATACAATGTTTGTTGCGAAATAACTTAATTCCTCAAAGCGATTCACATACTGAGTCACGGTCATTGATCCTTGTTTGAGTTCCAGGAATTCACAAATTTGCCCTTGATAGAAGGGGGCCAGGAAATACTTTTCCAAAAATAAACCTTCGGACTGGTCCCAATTCAGAGCTGCTACGTCCTGTGTGTTATTGATCATGGACCCACCAATGATCAGCTTCTCCCTCCAATAAGTGCGCTTCTAAGGCCACTTGGTCAGCCTCAACCTGAACTCCCATAGAGTTGAATAACTTCTTAACTGCCCTCAGCTATTCTTCCGCCTCTCTCGGTTCTACTCCACCTCTAAATGTCAGGGCTCACTGCCATCCCAATTCTGACAGAAACCATGCTCAATCACGCACGTGTGGACGATTAATGCTAGCGGCTAATTCTCGTAAAACCTAAGCTAATCCTAGTACCTCGTCGTCTGTAGGTCCATTCGCTTGTCGATGTTTGGTTTTCTACCAACCATTCTAAAATAAAGAAAAGAAGAAGATGGTTATGATTCTGAGGATTGTTCTAGTTCTTAATTATTTCTTATGTAGAGTTGAGTTGAGGTTTACAGATCTACTTATAGAGGTTTTAATAGCAAACGTTTTCATTTCATTCCAACTCATAGCCAATACAGGTTTGTCATAGAGTTCACATAGCATACATACAATCTTCGAGCTAAAAGGAAAAGTACAACGCCTAACATGTTAAAATCTAAACAAACAAGTGTGGGTAGAAGTGATGGACGATTGCTTCGTGCTCCCAAGTCGCTTCGGTTATGTTGTAACAGTGCCACTGTACTTCAACGTGCCAAGCGTTGATTGGTCCCATCTACATCCTGTTAGTTATGGCTGTCGAAATCTCCCGGTATGTCTCTAAGTCGTCAAAATCAATGGCCAGGTCATGCGGATCGTTAATTCCCTTCTCGTCTTTTGGTCTCTAGGGCTGCATCCATTTTATAGTTAACATATCTCCAAGTCGCGCTATAAATCTGACAGGAAAATCCAGGCAGTAAAGCCTTCGGCTACATCTCTCAATCACTCGTAAAGGTCCCATATAGCGAGGAAAGGCCTCTGGTTTTCTCCATGTGCACATGTTTTTTGGGCAAACTCTGGCGTATACCCAATCCCTTACATAGTAACCCTGGCAGTCCGATCGGCCATAGTAAATAGCGGTATTAACAGCCTCGTCCTCGTTGGACTCAAGCGGAGGTACCTCAAGCTAATCATAGAGGAAAGAAATTGCCCATTCTTCATCATCATCATCATCATCCTCATCGTCATCATCGTCATCATCATCGTCATCGGCATCGTATTTGGCCTCATTTAGTTCTTCGTCCGCATCCATCTCATCATTCCCATTTTCTGGGTTTGCCTGCCAATCTTCCGGGAAAGCCCAAGCTAAGGGAACGACATTGATAGGGTCTTGTTCTTCTATAGGTACCTCTTCTGGGTTAGAGTCTTCAAGGTCGAGCACTTGCCACGGTTCTCTAGCTGGTTCAGCGTTGGATGCCATCCTAATAAAAGAAAGATTAGGGAAAGAATCTTAAGGTAAAAATTTTAAGTTGTTAAAATTATAAGTGATAAATTAATAGTATAGAGACTCTATAGAGCTTCTATGTTACAGAACTCGTAGACTCCGATATCCCAAGGCCTAAAGGTTCACTAAACCTAGGCTCTAATACCAACTGTGATGCCCCATCTTTCAGACACGTCGGGACATATATAAATATAATTAGGGAAAATATTCTAACCGTTCATTTATAGTTACAAATATTAAGTACGACATCATGAAGAGTTTTGAGCTGTTCAAAATAAATAGCGATTACAGTTTCACAAAAGATTCAACAAAAATTACAATGAGCCCGTGGAAACTGAACAAAAAGTACAAAAAGGTAAACTTTAAATTCTTCATCTAATATTGCCGGGGTCGGCTGGCTCCTGCCACTCACCTTGTTCTTCAAATCTTTCTTCTCCTTCGGGTGCGACTTCCTCAATGTGTTCGTCCTCCTCACCTGTGGCACGAATGCCATGAGCCAAAACCTAAAAGAAAACTCCCTAAGCTTACTAACCAAACTCATAACAAAATATTCTACAACGCATATTGTATGACACCCAGTACAATTTAAAGTTAAGGAGATAGATAAATTTGAAAATTAGGGTAAGCATATATAAGAACAAGTATACAGGTATGTGATGCAAATGAATGCGATGCAAGTGCCCAACCCGACATACATCCAGAATCATAACATGAATTTCACGTCGGGAATTTCTAGTGTAGACTTTATGGGAATTTGTTCACCAAACCTATTCTCGTCTAGTGGCGAATAATAACTCCATCGCCGAGCTTCATGCCACAGCTATTTTACTGCAAAATGGCAATGGCATGGGGGCAGGCCATTAACATCCTTATCCTCAGGCCAACCAAAATAATGGGCAAAAATCCCACATTAAGGACCAGGATGCTCATTTGGCATCAACTCAAAGTTTAAATTATCAAAATTAGAAGGCTAGTGACGAACCCATGGTGCCTATTCCCTTTCATGATAAACAATCTCCCAAATCAATTTTCAAAATTAGCAACTAGGAACGCCCTAGGTTTAGAACCACAGAAGGAATGACTTTCACATAACCCAACCCACAATAACAGGTACAAAAGGGACTCCGATATGCCAAGATGCAAGTATAGTAATGCTCCTGGTGTACAACATGCAACTCATGTACAACTATATATAGCATGGCATCTAAGCATGGCATAGCATATGATACAACTCATTAAAGCATGGAGTACAAGTATATAAAGTATGAGTTACAACTTATAAGACATGGATTCAACTTAGCGACATGAATTCTAATAATCAAATAATCACTCTTATACACTAATCATCCAATGTAACTTAATTAAAGCCTATACTTTAAGTCCCACAACATAACGTACCACTATACACTTAACAAAATTAAGGTAAATGTTCAAGTGTCAAATTAAAAAGAATAACAGTGTTTTGGGTTACCTAGACATGGAGTTAAGTTTTGATTTTTGGACACCAATTAGATTAAAATATTTTCTACAACTTTCATGTTTAACACTAAGGTCTGATCTTAAGGTAAATGAGTCATTTAGTTCATTTAAGAGAAAATAATTCAACACTTTACAGAGAAAACTACAGAATTTGGGTCTCAGTTGGTCTCAATTGTGGGGCATCAAATCAATGGTTATGGGTATGATATTTGGATATGCTCGAGTGTAATGCATTTCCTACAAGTTTTATATTTAGTGCTAAGGGTAGTTATTTGGAACAAGTTAGAGAATTTGGCCATTTTATAAAATAGGTTCAGTTAGCTACAAAAGGTTCAGCAGAACCTAGTTACCACAGAGAATGCATAAACATTTTGAGGGAACATCCCAGGGTATCTAGGTCTGGTGTTTGGTCAATAAATAATTCCATATGCTATCTACACTTTTCATGAAAACCACTTTTGGATTTGGTCACTAAATATATGAGTTTCTGGTCATACAAAAACATGAGACAGAGAGCTCTGTCAGTCACAGATTTACAATAGTGACTTTCAGGTGTGTTGTGACCTATCAAATATCCTTAATTTAGGCTTCATTTTGGTGGATAGCAAGATATACATATTGTCTACAAGGTTCATGTTTTGACTTAAGCTCGGTTCTCATTCTAACCTAGGATTTTTATGTCTTCAATTCAAGGTGGTCAAAAACTGACACTCTTTAGAAAAAAAATAGTATATCTCGAGTTCTACCCAATTAAATCACTTCAAAACACTTTTATATGAAAGATAACTTCAAGACCTTGGTCTGCACTTAAAAATCATACTTAGATCCATTTTTCACAATTAGTTATGATAAATCAATGTTCGGGGTAGAAAGTCAAAATAGTCAAAAAAATCAGGCCTTTTAGGGTTTTGTGTCCAAGCTCATGGTGTATCAAGATTTCGCTTTATTTCTTTGTATGTATGTGTTTTATATATAAATATCGAAGTTACAAAACACATATGAATTGTTAAACTCAAAAATAGCCACATGCAACCATATCCAACAATCAATTAAACATGAACAATGCCTATTTTTGCCCCACAACGCCTATTTGATAAATTTTTAGATTCTTATTTTTAGATGTGTTTATAAAGATGAGTTAAGGGATATTTTTTGAGAGAATAGCAGAAGGATTTTAGAAGTTTACTTACTTGTTTGAAGATCTAAAAATGGAGGATAGCTAGGACTTATCTTTAATGTAGCTCCCTTACTTCTTCTAGGCTCCTTCTTTCTTTCTTTCTCTCATTCTTTCTATCTTGGATCACTTAAAAAATTTTCTGGTCTCTCTCTCTCACACTATATTGCCGAAAATATCGAAGAGAATACGGTGGTCTTGGTTGTGTTTTATAGCTAAAGAGTTCGCGAGTTTCATTATTATAGTGTAAGTATATTTTTTCTTTTTTCTAAAAATTCATTGGGTGCATGGGGAGCTTTGTTCTATTTGAGATGTGGCATTTCAGATTTTTGCAGGGGGTTTTGCAGCTAAGGGCAGGTTTGGGGCAATGCAATCTGATCTTGTATGAATTTGGAATTTTAAATTGTATTTTAGTACCATTTTGTGTGAGAAAATGCCTAAAATATTAATTCTGTGTATCTTTTTAGTATTTTTATCTTCTAAAACCTATTATTTTAGTGTATTTATGATTAATCTAGTATTTTCATGAATTATCATAATTTTTATAACAATTGATTAAATAGGTGTAAGCTTTTATGTTAAATTAAGCTAGTTTGACAAAAATTGACTTTTTAACTTATTTATTGTATAGGAACTTTAAATAATAATTTGTTTTCTTTTGTTGATCTATTTTATTATATTATTATGTATATTAATTATTTAAATAATCTTGGGTCATCATAATACTTGACTTGTACAACTTTTTCTCATTTATGAGCTAAAGAGGCAAAAACGTGACTTTTTATGTACAAATCCCATGGTAGCTGACCATTTAAGGGTATTTTTGTTATTTTTATTTTTATTTTATTTTTTGGTATTTAATTGTATCTAAATATCTGATTTAGGGTGTCCATGTGTCAAAATTTAAATTTTAAAGAATTTTTGTTGTACTAGTAGTAAAATGGTCATTTTACCCTAATTATGATAATTTTTAATTTTTAACATTATATTTCGTGCTATTTACTTAATTTAGGATGTCACGAAACTTCTCTGAGTATTAGGGCTTCTCTCCTAAGTATTTGGAATTTTTAGGATTTTCGGGTTAAATTAGGGTTTTCGATTTAATTAGGGTTTTCTTGATCATTCAACGGCCTAAGATCTTGTCGTCTAACCGTCAATAATATTAGGGTTTAAGCCAGGTCGTTATAAATCTAGTCTTCTACTGTATTACCAATGCGTATCACGAATGTAGGGTGGGTTACGATCCTTCGTGAACTAGAACTTGCTAAACTAATCAACTTTAGGTTTACGTGGTAACCCTAGTCTTGAAAGACGACTTATGAATGGGGTTTAGCATAATCGCATATATATATATGGTTACAGCAAGGACCTGTGGAGTAAATAGGTGTGAGACCCTGACCTAGTTTATTTTGAGAATAATTTAAGTGTTAACGGAGTTTAAGTTAACCTTTGATCTAGGTATGTTGGGGTTTTGTTTCTTTGAAATAGAACAACATGTGCGTATGAGTTTTACGCTTGTTCGAGCTCGAAAGTGGTTTGGTTGGCAAGTGTTTTGGCTATAAAACCTATTCTGTAGCAGAAAACAGTTTGAGAAAATTCCAGTGAGGATTTCAGTCGACTGAAGAGGTGAGTTCAGTCGACTGAGTGGGGTTTTTGGTGGTTCAGTTGACTGACCAAGAGGGTCCAGTCGACTGAGCTTGAGGCGGTGCGATGTTGTTGGGTTTCTAGAAGCTTTTTCAATCGACTAGACCATGGGGTCAGTCGACTGACCTGTGTGTTTTTGGCGTTTTCTATAAATATCAGTGTTTGGAGATATTTTGAGATATTTTTGGGATATTTTCATCTCAGATCTGGTTTTCTCTCTGCCTTCTCTCTAGATTTTGATGGGTCCGGGGCTCGATTTTCAGCAATCTGACTATGGATCCTTGATATTGGTGCTGGGGGCTTCGTATATATCCGGATAGAATTTAGTTTCGTCGAGGTTCGATTTTTGAGGCGTCGGGTTTTGACCCAACGAGGTAGGATTCTAAACCCTACTACTGTATTAGGGTGACATATGTAATTGTGTATGCTTTCACCAGATAGAAATGCATCAAACATGATTTTCATGTGTAAACCTTGATTTTTGGGCAAAAAGTGGATTTTTATGCCTTTTCTCAATTTTTATACATGATTCGAGTGTGTTGACATCCGTGGTTTTCAAAAGAGGTTTGAAAACGAGGTATTTTATGAAAATGGTGAAAAACGTGATTTTAGAGGTTTGGAGCTAACCCGTGGGGTTAAGTCTCACCTTTTAAACGTTTTGTTGAAAATGGTTTTAGATCTCCATTTTGATGGATTGGATCTCTTTTATACCTGTGGCGTATAAACTTATTTATGGGTTTCGTAGTTGAGCTACGCTGAGTTTTTAAATATTTTCCATAGATGTACCGTGGCAGAGTGTGATTGGAGTTGGGCTACTATTGCTCCTTGGTGTAAGTCCAAAAACATGCGCAGAGCAGGTTCGCTACGGTCCCTCGGGTTAATTCCCGTAAACGTGGTTTGGTTATGTTTCGTCCATCGGTCTTGGAAAGCCGTAAAGAAACAAGTGTGCGATTTGAGTGCTTTTCCATCGGTCAGGGAAATCTGTAAAGAAGTCGGTTGCCTCCGTGAATGGCGTTGTTGTTGCAACTCCGTATAGAACTTATCATTACCTAGCAGGCCTTAAGTGGTTCAGGACTAGGGTAATAGACAGGTGTCTATTGTTGTTACCTTTGTCGATATGGCAGAGTCGGTACATAGGATTTCATTTTACTGTGTTCTCCTTGGCTGTATGACCCGAGTGGTGGAAAACTGTTTTACTATTTTATTTTACTCGGTTGTGTGTTCCGAGTGTGAAAATAATATTTTGATTCCGATTGTATGATCCGGGTGAACAAAGATCATGTTTTGACTACTATTTTATTTACAACTTTTCCTTAACTGTGGCATGATATCTGTCAGGATGATATGCATAGTTTGAATGATGAAAAATGTGGGGTTTTATGAGATAAAACTTTTTTGAGACTCGTGATAGTCTGACGAAAAACTTGTGGTTTTGAAAGGAAAACCTTTTTGGCTCCCGTGGTCGAGCATGTGTATGTACAATAGCATAGCCTGCTTTACAGCTTTACTGTCTATGTTCTATTAGGCTTCGGCTCACGGTGTGGGATTTTACCGTAAAACCTTTTCAGGTAAGCGTGGTCCTGTAGGTTGACCCGGTGGTGCCCAGAGCTGGCTGATGACAAGACGTCTGTTTTGTCTTGATAGGTATCTTATACCTGTTGTATATGTTTCATGTTTATATGTAACATGTTGTAAATCGTATACTATGGTTATGGATGTATGCATGTTTTGATGCTTTTGAGAGAACCTTGAGTTGGTTGTTATTTTTCGTAGTTTCATACTACGTTTTTCGTTGTTGGGATCAACGGTTTACAAATGGGATTTTCAAATGGTTTTTGCTTCACTTAACTTTTGTGCTTCGAGGTAGATTTTGAAACGGCCTAAGCTTCTTTTAAAACTAAAGATTTTCTTGTTTAAAACATGTATTTTGTTTCTTTAGAAAGGCTTGGCTTGCAGGCTGTAACTGTAGTCCTTTGGCTACTCTTTTAAATCAATAAACCCTTAGTAGTACGTTTTTACAAAGGTTTTGGCCTTATTTGGTCTTCTGGTTTTAAATCCCTTTTTTTGGGCAGTTTGGTGGTTGTTCAGTGGCTTTTTGCGTGACCCAGAGTTTGGGGCGTGACAACTTGGTATCAGAGCTCTGGGTTCGAATACCTATGAGCTGTGGGAGACGAGGTTGCATCACCTTGTGAGGATGTGTGTGTGCTTGGTTTCCTGTGTTTGGAATGTGAGCATGTAGCTTTGACCTTAGGATTGATTAGTCTTTCCTTCCGGCATTTGGACTAACAAACTTGGGAGCTAAGTTAGAACCGCGTTTCATGGACATGATTTCTAGCAGGAAATCTAAGTAGGTTATCCAAAGTGACGCGTCATTCTTATCGGTTCTCCTCGGTATCAGTGTTGTGTCTGCATGATTATCGTGGCTATGTGTTAGCATGATTATGTGGTATGTGGTAGAAGTAACATGATAGATCGACCTTAGATTGTCGTGTTTTATGCTTTCTTCATATACGACCTATACACCCTTAGAGACGACGAGACCGTGGTTTGGGTCTTGGATGTGCGACTCGGTTGCAGTGGTTGTAGTAATTGTTGTAGAGATAGGATTATGGGTTGAGCGTCGATCGCTAAGTATGTTGTGGAACTCATCAGTGAGTTGGGTTCAGCCGTGTGAGGTTGGCCTCGGTTGGCAAACCGTTGATTGTTTGAGTAGAGTATTGTTCAGGTATAGTCGAAGTATGGTTGATGGCTTTGACTTGGGTAGCTGACTCCTCTCGAGAGTTACAATTGTATTTGGGTGATGAGGTATCGGAGACCCTGAAAATCAGTCGTTATGACTAGATTAGTGGAAGATCAGAGGAGCATGGTAATCCCTTTTGGGGTTTTGATGTACGTGGTTTTGGCCGTATGATGGATTAGATACGTCGTGAGCCATGCTATTTCATGAGCCGTGTACTCGGGACTGGGTATAGACGGGAACATAGTGAATGGGAGCGTAGAGATCCTTGGCCGAGCGTATGTTGAGATGGCAGAACGTGTGGTTCTGGAGATAATTCCTAATAGTCAGGATATCGATGGTGGTCAGCAAGATGTTATTGGTGGCCTGAGTAGTCTGATGACCTTAGACTTTGTATATCTTTTGAGGTTTGAAAATTGAGTTCCGAGTGAGTGAGCTCAAGGATATGGGAATGAGTATGAATTGTAGTTATGTAGGGAAGAGCACGAGTTATGGCTGTATAGGAATGTGTAAGAGCTCCTGCGACGAGTATTAGTTTTGTGAGATTCCTACGGGAAGTCAGGTCAGTGGTTTGGTTGATATCCTAGTGATTAGGAGATCGCATCTGGGAACCGTGTGAGGTTCATGTGGTTGGTTTAGTGTTGAGATGATGTATCCTGGGTACGATATGTCTGGAGATTATTTGTGTTCCACCTTAGGTTCAGAGATGGGTATGTTGTTCGCCCATGGGAACGAAGTGTGGACTGGTGTGGTTCATCAATGGACCGTGTGGTTTGGTTGGGCTGGAGTGATAGGTGAGAAATCATAAGGAACGATGCCTGTGATCGATGTGTGCTTTGAGAGCGAAAGTGCAGAAGGTGTCTGCATGGTTGTAGGAGTTAATACTAACTCTAGGCTAAAGGTTCCAAGATTGGGTTCCTTGTTTGATGTTGTGCCTTGGACAGTGAGCTCGAGGCTGTGGCATGATTGTAGTTTGCTTAGCAGGAGTTAAGTTGTGTAGCGCAACCTTGTGAAGTGAGGTTTTGGGCGCAATGGTATGTGTTGTACCAGGTATGCGGATGGATGATGTTCACGTGTGTGAATGAGGTCTGAGTGTTGAGCGCTTGGTGTAGCGGATGATCTGAGTATTGTGATCGGAGTTGACAACAGCTGTGTGACTGTAGTCGATGTGGCCTCGAGGTAGGACTTACAGAGTTCTTTAGAGACCAAGTGTTGAGGAGTACTTCCAGTACACTAAGATTGGGTCATGATTTCTTGTTGGCCCTTTTCTTTCCTTTGGATGGAAGGAGAGAGAGAGAGAGTTTTCTTGTAGACGATTGTCTGGTGTGAGTTGTTTTCATCTCGGGCAGACAGGGATGTCACGTTTTTGATTGGTTCAGGTTTTGGTTGTGTCCTGAGATTGTGGAATCTCAATAGATCTATACACGTGTGGCTTGTTTGTATGAATAGTTGAATCATATGGGTTGCGTTCCCTATGCTGTTTATTTCTGATTGACAAGAGAGTTGGTGTTGAGACATAGCGTTCTTCGCAATGATCAGTTGAGGATCATTGATCATTGTGTGCGTGTGGTTGTGTCTTTAGCTCTTGGCAGAGCAGGGATTTTGTCAGAACAATGCGGCTGTGATATGTGTATGGTAGGTTTCTGGAAGATTTTTGTGAGTCCGATTTGGGTTCTGCTTGAGGATTTGGAACTGTGAGTTCTTGGAGTCGAGGAGTGGTTGCTGACTGTGGTGAGTGTTGTGCTTTGGCATACTGTTGTTTGTGTGGATGGTGGTCCCGAGAGTGTGATAAAGTATGGACTAGGACGGATATGACATTTAAAAAGCCTTGGTTGGCATAGCCTGTTCGGACCGACGCGATTGTTTGGTTGGGAACGGAGGAGCTGTGATGGGTTCTAGATGTGAGAAAATTGCTAAGTGTAAGATGTAAGTCTTGGTTGGTGTATTGGGTTTGAAAGTTTGCTATTGTGGATTTACGAAATTGATGTATATGTTCTGCATTGGAGTTGATGCTATATGTCAGTCGACCTGTTCGTTTGGTCGAATCACAGGAATCATGTTTGATTTGTCAGACGACGGAGATCGTGTTTGATTTGAGGTTGATCTGTAGCCTTGGTATTAGTGATCTAATGGCGAGACGTTGAATTGTGCAGTGACGTGCTGTTGCACGGGAGTTATAATTTAGTTGAAATAGGTTGTTGGATACCTGTGAGATGTTCTGTTTACGTGATGTGTTTGGTCGAGTGACTCATTGGAGTCAGGTGACTTCATGGTTGTGATGCCAGATCGGTTTTCGGTTGTGTGAAACCTTGTCCCAGACATTGGTGTGCCACCTGATGTTTCTCCTGGGTGAGAATTGTGGTTCGTGATGGAAGTTTGAGTAGAGGATAAAGGTTTTAGGGTTTGCTGAGATCTGTTCTTTGGTGTTCCAGGTGAGTTAAGTGAACTTCTCTCTGGTGAGCTTCTCTCTAGAATTGGGTGTTTTGTTGTTCCTCGGGCATCGGTGTTATGACAGCTTCAGTAATAGAGATATTGGCATCGGTAGGATGATGATATAGTATCAAAGTCGGTGGTCATCTGGTGATCGTAAGGACTTTAGTAAGGTTTGTGTGCAGTGTGTGTGACTTCGTGTGACCGATGTTAGGGCTTGATGTCGTGTGTTTGGACTTGTGGAGATGGTCCTTGAGGAGCATGGTGAGATGTGACTGAGCCAGTATGTGGCAATGAGGACGAGAGTGATAGTCTCTGTGTTCGAGCATTGAGCATGTTTGCGATCGAGTACCGTAGTGAATTGGTCTCTTGCTTTGCGTCTGTCGTCAGAGTAGTTGTGTTGGCGAGATTCTATGTTAGGGTTTGGTAGTGTGAGTTGGATCTTGATCCAATATTTTCTGAATGTTTCTTGGATGACAGTGATGTCAATGGAACTTGTACATGTGAACAATCTGTACGGAGATTGATTTCTTAAGGATGTGTATTCTTGGTATCAGTTTTGTGACAACTTCAGTTTTGGGGTTTCGGTTGCCGGGGCATCTCTGCTATTGTACAGTGTTGTTGGGTTTGCACCAGGGGTTGTTGATGATTGATGGGCTGTGTTTAGCTTACAAAGCAGCGATGAATTTCGAGGACGAAATTCCTTTAAGGGGGGGAGAGTTGTGAGACCCTGACCCAGTTTATTTTGAGAATAATTTAGGTGTTGACGGAGTTTGAGTTAACCTTTGATCTAGGTATGTTGGGGTTTTGTTTCTTCGGAATAGAACAACATGTGCGTATGAGTTTTACGCTTGTTCGGGCTCGAAAGAGGTTTGTTTGGCAAGTGTTTAGGCTATAAAACCTGTTCTGTAGCAGAAAACAGTTTGAGAAAATTCCAGTGAGGATTTCAGTCGACTGAAGGGGTGAGTTCAGTCGATTGAGTGGGGTTTTTGGTGGTTCAGTTGACTGACCAGGAGGGTCCAGTCAACTGAGCTTGAGGCGGTGCGATGTTGTTAGTTTTCCAGAAGCTTTCTCAGTCGATTAGACCGTGGGGTCCGTCGACTTACCTGTGTGTTTTTGGCGTTTTCTATAAATATCAGTGTTTGGAGATATTTTGAGAAATTTTTGGGATATTTTCATCTCAGATCTGGTTTTCTCTTTGCTTTCTCAGATCTGAGATGAATTTTCTTCTCAGATCTGGTTTTCATCTCAAATATTTTCATCTCAGATCCATAGTAAGATATTTTTGGGATATTTTCAGCAATCTGACTATGGATCTTTGATGTTGGTGCCGGGGACTTCGTATATATCCGGACAGAATTCAATTTTGTTGAGGTTCGATTTTTGAGGTATCGAATTTTGACCCAACGAGGTAGGATTCTAGACCCTACTGCTGTATTAGGGTGACATATGTAATTGTGTATACTTTTACCAGATAGAAATGTATCAAACGTGATTTTCATGTGTAAACTTGGTTTTTGGGTAAAAAGTAGATTTTTACGCCTTTTCTCGGTTTTTTTACATGATTCGAGTGTGTTGACATCCGTGATTTTCAAAAGAGGTTTGAAAACGAGGTATTTTATGAAAATGGTGAAAAACGTGATTTTAAAGGTTTGAAGCTAACCCGCGGGGTTGAGTCTCACCTTTTAAACGTTTTGTTGGAAATGGTTTTAGATCTCCATTTTGATGGATTG
>JAULJZ010208170.1:0-39870 GCA_032270985.1 Heliamphora pulchella | reverse complement strand
TGAATATGAAAAATAAAAGTAGAAAAAATATTATTCCTACCTTGATATAACTTGGTAGATGATGAATTTGAGAGCTTTTGGGTTTGGTGAGATTTGGAGGTAGGAAAAGACTTGAATATGAAAAATAAAAGTAGAAAAAATATTATTCCTACCTTGATATAACTTGGTAGATGATGAATTTGAGAGCTTCTTGAAAAAAAACTCAAGAATCTTGAAGAATACTTGAATAATATCAACTTTTTCTCACTTTATCTCTCTAAAACTTACTTTGAACACTTAGAGAAAAAAAATAAAAACACAAAAGGGAGAGGGAGAGTGAGATAAACGAAATGGGGTGTTTGCCTCTTTTTTAAAATCATCTTTGTAGCTAAAAATAGCATAATGATGCATATGTAAGGCCTATGGATGTCTATGCCCACCAAAATTGCATGCATGAAAAGATATAGTAAAAAAAATTAAGTTGAGTATGCTAGTGGCTATATTGGCTGGGCAAGAGGGGTTTTAGGATCTAATTTGAGTTTTTGTATGTATTATATTAATATATTGTATAATTAATGATATATATACACTACATTGTTCAAGAATTGTATTTAAAAATTAACTTAACGTATATTTTTTAGTATTATAATTATAGTTTTGAATTAAAATAATGATTTTAAGTGTTATACTAAATTTTTATATTGTAGTTTAATTATAGTATTATTTTGTTGAGATGATTGGACCAAATTTTTATTTTTGTGTAATTTAGCAACTAGATGTATATTTTTAATTACTTTTACATTAGTTTTAGTTTAATTTGGTAAATTTAAGTTATAAACTTTAATTTTTTTATAATTTGGTATTACTTTTACCATCATTTAATTAATTAAGCATTGTATTAAGTCTCTTTTTATTTTTTTTTAAAGTTTGTATTATAATTTGTATAATTTTATTGAATTGTTATTACTTGATTATAAGTATTAAATGTTGTAGTGATTTGTGTGTGTATATATATATATGTCAATCCCCATATGTATATGTATATATAGACTACTTTTTAAATTTCTTAATTAAAATTTTTAAAAGTAACTTTTTACTTTTTTTCGGGGTTTTTGTATAATTTATTTGAGTAGTTATAGAGAGAGAGGGTAGTCTTTATTATATATCTATATATATATATATATATATAGTCTCATATACATATATGTATTATAATAATGTTATTTTTTTTACTTTTATTTTTGAATATTTTATTGGTTATGAGGTGTTGTAGTCACATAATATCTTATTAATTATTATTTTTATTTTGGAGATTATTTTAATATGTATTCTTGTGTATATGATAAGTATGTGTTGGAAATTGATTGTATTTTATTTTATTATTTATAATTGTCATTGTTTTTAATTGCGGTTATTATCGCCATTATTATTATGATTCTTGTTATTATTTATTTTTAAATCCTAGCATTGGGTGATCGTGACGATATAGGCGACTATACTACAGCTATACTACCGTTGCTATTCGTATGTCTAAAAAGAAAATCCTTACAATACTACCCCCCTTAAAATAAATTTCGTCACGAAAAGTTTGTGTCGTACCTTCGTTTGTAAATAACTGTGGGTAGTTGACTCGTATGGCGTTCTTGCGTTCTCAAGTTGATTCTTCGATTCCTCGATGTCTCCATAACACGTGTACGAGTGAAATAGTCTTTTCTCTAAGCAGTTTGTCGCGACGGTCAAGGATTTTCATCGGTCTTTCTTCGAAGGTCGCATCTTCGTCGATTTGGAGCTCCTCCCAGTTGAGGGTGCGGGTCGGATCACGTTCGTTCTTTTGCAGCATCGAGACGTAGAATATGTTGTGAATGTCTGCAAACTGAGGTGGCAAGCCTAAGCGAAAGGCGAATGCTTCCACTCTGGCTAGGATCTCGAACGTGCCGATATACTTAGGTGATAACTTCCCTTTCTTTTCGAATCGAATCACTCCTCATCGCGGCTGGATTTTGAGAAACACGTGGTCTCCTACGTTGAACTCCAAAGGTCTCCGTCGTTGGTCACGTAGCACTTTTCTCGACTCTAAGCGGTAGTAAGACGCTATCGACCCAACTTGATCTTCTCGATGGTCTCAAGCACGATGTCTGGTCCTAGCAAACTGGTCTCTCCGATCTCTACCTAACATAAGGGTAATCTGCACAGCCGACAATAGAGCGCTTCGTATGGTGGCATACTAATACTGGCTTGGTAACTATTGTTGTAAGCGAACTCGACAAGCGGTAGGTGCTTCTCCCAACTTTCTTTGAAGTCCATGATGTAAGCTGTCAGCATGTCTTCTAACGTCTGAATGGTGCATTTGGACTGTCGATTAGTCTAAGGGTGAAAGGTTGTGCTGAAGCAAAGCTTTGTTCCCAAAGCTATCTATAAACTGTGCCAAAACCGCAATGTAAAGCGAGGATCTCAGTCAAAAATGATAAAAGTTGAAATACCGTGCAGGCGGACTATCACTCGGATGTACTTCTAGCTCAAGGTTTCTAAGGTGTCGGAGGGTCCAACTAGCAAGAAGTGCACAGTTTTGGTTTGGCGATCCACAATAACCCAGATCCTGTCGTGTTCCTAAGGCGATCTTGGTAACCTGATGGCGAAGTCCATTGTGATGTGCTCTCATTTCCATTCTTGTATCTCCAATGGTTGTAGGGTTCCTCTGGGCTTCTGATGTTCGGCTTTAACGTGCTGACACATGAGGCATCGGGCGATGTAGTTAGTGACATCTTTCTTCATACCACTCCATCAATACTCCCTCTTCAGGTCCTAGTACGTCTTAGTTCCTCCGGGGTGAACTGTGAAGGGCGACCAATGAAACTCCTTCAAGATGTTCTCTCGCACTCCGTTGATGTTCGGAACAAAAAGTTAGCCTTGAAACGTTAGGTACCCATGCTTATCCACTGTCCATTCAGGCTTTGACTCCTCAGTTATTAGGTGCTATCGGTTATACTCGACTTCCTTGTCATGTTTCTACGCATCTCGAACTTACTGACATAGGTTGGGTGTCACCACTATCGACACAAAACAAGATCCCTCCTTCGGTTCGGTCGATTGCAAGCGAAAATCTCCCAGCGTTTCCATCATCTTCCACTCTCGGGCGACGATATAGGCTAATTGGGATCTCGTCTTTTTGCTCAACGCATCGGCTACTACGTTGGCTTTCCTAGGGTGGTAAGCCAAGGTGAAGTCGTAATCCTTAAGGTACTCGACCCAACGACGCTGCCTCATGTTCAGATCCTTCTGAGAGAATAAGTACTTCAAGCTCTTGTGGTCTGTGATTAGTTTCAACTTCTCCCCGTACAAATAATGCCTGTAAGACTTCAACTCAAAAATAGCGGCTACCA
Organism: Heliamphora pulchella; assembly: GCA_032270985.1. NCBI lineage: Eukaryota > Viridiplantae > Streptophyta > Magnoliopsida > Ericales > Sarraceniaceae > Heliamphora > Heliamphora pulchella. Next base: position 36,511 of record JAULJZ010208170.1, on the reverse strand, counting down.
ATTCAGATTGTGAGTAGGGTAGTTCTGTTCATGTAATTTTAGCTATCTCGATCCGTGTGCTACAACTCTGCCATTCTGCATCAATACACATTCTAAACCTTCTTTCGACGCATCACAGTAGACGGTGTATTCGATGTCGCGCTCTGATATGACCAAGATGGAGGAACTCGTCAATCTCCTCTTATGCTCCTTAAAAGATGATTCGCTCTTCTCATCCTATTCAAACTTCACCCTTTTCTAAGTCAATCGGGTCAGGGGTTTTACCAACTTCGTAAAGTCTTAGATAAATCATCGATAGTAACCAACGAGGCCAAGGAAACTACAGATCTCGAATACATTTCTCGGCTACCTTCATTCCATAACTACTTCAACCTTGGTTAGATCTACTGCTATCCCTTCTTCAGATACGACATGCCCTATAAACTTTACTTGGTTCAACTAGAACTCACACTTGCTGGCCTTGGCGTAGAGCTGTGCTTCCCTTAAAATCTACAGGGTCGTTCACAAATGTTGTTCATGCTCTTCTTCTAATCGGGAGTAAACCAAGATGTCGTCAATAAACACCCCCACAAACTGGTTAAGGTATGGCTAGAATAATTAATTCATTAGGCTCATGAACACTCTAGGGGCATTTATGAGGCCAAAAGGCATAACTACAAACTCGTAGTGGCCATATCGGGTTATAAAATCAGTCTTTGGTATATCTTCTTCCTTCACTCGCAACTGATGATAACTGGATCTGAGGTCATTCTTGGAGAAGTGTGTTGATCCTCTAAGCTAATCGAGAAGGTCGTCGATACGTGGCAAAAGATATCAGTTTTTAATTGTTACTCAGTTCAACTGCTTCTAATCGATGCACAATCTGAGGGTTCTATCTTTCTTCTTAGCAAAGAGTGCTGGTGCTCCCCAGGGTAAGGTGTTGGGGTGAGTGAGTCCCTTACAGAGTAACTCCTCCAACTATTCTTTCAACTCTCTAAGTTCTGTGGGTGCCATGCGAAGTAGGGCGATAGAGATGGGTGCAGTTTCGGACTGAAGCTCGATAGAGAAATTTATCTCTCTTCATGGTGGTAAACCTGGGAGTTCTTTGGAAAAGATATCCTTGTACTCGCAGACTACCCGTGGCAGCTCTACCTCATGCTGAAGGTCGGTGCTAGCTAGTAAGAAGGCTACTAGGCTAGGGATATCAGGGTGTTGGGTTTAGCGTGTGGTCATCATTTGGGGATCTCATCGTTCACCTTGAATTCATATTGGGATTCTATTTTTGGTGCAAGCCTCAATCCTCTTCTGGTAGCAATTAATTAAGACAGGTGGGAAGATAACCAATCCATGTCCAGGATGACGTCATAATCGGCTAAGTCCATTATTCCTAGGTCACAAGATAAACTGCTGTCGGCTATGAGTAGTGTGCACGATCTACAGATGTGATCTACCATCACCTGACTCCCTATTGGAGTGGCCACACATAGAGCTTGAGATAAAGGTTCTGATTCTAGGTGTAAGGATCTCATGCATATGGCAGATATGAACGAATGTGATGCGCCAAAATCGAATAAAACCTTTACCAAGGTGTTGAAGAGCGCAAATATACCTTGGATCCCTTGGTAATTTTTCTCCTCTTCTTGCCCCTAAATCACGAAGACTCATCCTCCGTTGTTGTTGCGGTTCCTATTTTTACCTTGTTGCTGCTATTGTTGAGGTCCTTGGAGACCCTGATTGATAACTCCTGCTAGCCTCCCTCATTGAGGCTGATGGTGCCCTACCTATCGGGGTTGCTAATTGGGCAAGTGTTGCTCTCTTTACTGTTATTATTGCTGGTATTGTTGGTATGACAATTGCCGATACTGTTGTTGAGGTTGCTACTGGTATTGTTGCTAGCGTTGCTGCTGAACTTGATTTTACCAGAATCCTTAGATGTTTCTCCTCTGTTCTTGAGGGCACTCTGACTTCTTGTGCCCCTCTCGTCCACATAAAAAATAAACTTAACCTCCACCTTGTCGCTACCCATTACCCCTACCGATCAACTGGCTTCTCTTATAAGGTCCTATGCTTGGACGATTGCAATTAGACTGTTGCCGCATTGGTCCACCTCGTGAGGTTCCACCATGGTCCTAAAAAACCTTTTGATAATCAAAAAGCTCTCGCTTTAAGAGTAGAGCGGTATCCACAACCTTTGTATACATGGGTAGGCGCATGCCGATTAGACGTCCTCGGATCGCAAGTTCTAAACCCCACTCAAAGTGTCGGGCTCTGGATAGGTCGGTGGGAACAATGGCAGTGGCATGACATCCTAGTTCCTCAAATTTGGCAGCATATTCGGAGACCATCTTGCTCTCTTTCAGCTCCAAAAATTACTAAATCATGTCCTCTTTTAGGACATATGGGAAGTATTCTAGAGAAAATACTCTTCGAACTGTGCCATGGTGTTGACTTACCTGGCATTTCTGAAGGAGTTTCACCAGTGATATGCCTCTCCTTCAAGCTGATACGTGGCTAGGGCCACTCAATCAATTTCTCTACGTACATCCATTGTATCTAACATCTTTTTGATCTATCGAAGCCATCCATCTGGCCCTTAAGGGTTAGCTCCCCCAGAGAAAGTCGGTGCTCAAAAGCTATGAAATTTTTGAGAATATGGTTGTACATCTAGGAACAGCTGGGGGAGGTGGTATTGGTGCGGGGGCCTGCGTAGGTACTGGGTGGCGTAAGGTGTCTACAAGATCACGTAGAATGTCGTGGATGTGATCGTTCCTGCCCTGCCAAGGTGGCTTAGGTTCAGGTACATGCTCTTAACATGGGTGTCCTCTACTTCAGCTCATCTTCATTTTAAAAAAAAAACCAAGGGTTAGTTTCTCATTTAACTTAGGTTTTTTTTTTTATAGTGTTGGGGATTTTAATTGAGCGTTGTGTGGTTTGATTCTTAATGTTGTTATTAGTTTGATGTTTTGATTTTTATAGAAAATGACAGTAGAAATAGCATGTATGAAAGAAAAATAATGAAATATGATAGAAACATAACATAGTAGCACTATCCTTTCATAAAAAGAAGAAGAAGAAATAATACATAAAGTTATACAATAAGACGGGGACATGGCAAAACATAAACTGTTCAGGAAAAAGTATAACTACACCATTAGGATCAAAATACAGCAAAAATAACCCAAAAGCCCTATCCCTAGCATCTACCCCAACCCAAAGAGATGCCTAGTGGGTATCCTCGTTGATGTGTCGTCGTCGGCGCTGACAGGAGGAGCTGGAGGTACCGGGGGATATCGAGGTGATATAGGAGAGTACTTTTGCGTGTAGCTGGGGGATTGAGGGGTGTACACAGGAGATGAACGGCCTGTGGTGTGAGACCCTAACCCGTTTTAATTTTTGCAAGGTTTCGACGCGCGTTTATCGTTCTCGTTCCAGCATGTTTACATGCGTTTTTATGCATGATCAGGTTTAAATACGCATATGGGGTTGGTTCCTAGGGATGTTGGGTGTTGTGATGAAAAAAAAAGAAGATATTTTTTGGCAAGTCTATAAATATCTAGCCTAGATATTTTCAAGACAAAACTTCTCTCTCAAGCTTTTGAAAACCCTAGAAGCTCTACCTTCTCTCTAACTTCTCGAGGGACTGGGTCTCAATTTTTGACAATTAGACAATAGATCCTTAGTATCCTTGTGATGGGCTATGCTTTTATTTGGATGAAATTTTATTTCGATGAAGTTTATTTCTATACGTGGATCGAGGCATTGAGTTTTTAACTCAAGGAGGTAAGATCCTAGATTCTCATATCTTATAAGAGTGCTACGTATAATTGTATGTATTTTTACTAGTAAAAAATGCATAAAAAGTCAAATTTTGTTTTAAAAATTAGGTTTTGGTTCAAAACCATTTTTGGTTGATTTCAGTTGGATGAAATTGGGTTTTAAGTGTTTCTTTTGAGGTTTTGTGGTAGTCTTGGGCTAGTGTATGTCCAAGGGTGTTCAAAAGGGAGTTTGAGGGCTTCGATTTGGGGTTGAAATGGTGGTTCTCGTAGCTCAAACTCAGTTTTCACTGTGGGTCAGTTGATTGAACTGGGTAGTTCAGTCGGCTGGATCGTCGTTTGGGTGGTTCAGTCGACTAGACCGAGGAGGTCAGTCGACTGACCAGTGTTTTGGGAGAATTTTGTAAAATTTCAGTAGCTCTTTTTTGTTGACTAGGTGGGGGTCCAGTCGACTGATGCCCTGTGCGGGGGTATTTTGTTGTTTAGGTGGTTGCAATGTGGCTTTTTATTCGATTAAATTATGGGTTTCAGTTGACTGGCTCTCCTCTTGCGGCTTTTTGGTTGATGAAATTATGGGGTTCTATTGACTCGATCCATCAAGAGGGGTGTGGGTGATTTCTGGTTGAGGTTGGTCATGTTGTGGCCTTGAGGGTCGTGTGGTGGCCTCAGGAGTTGCTCAAGTTTTGTTGTCATCCTCGGAGTTGACGTGCATGGTTGTGTACGTGGTGGTGCACGGTTGTGTGCATGGTGGTTGGTGCATCATTGGGTACGGGATGTGTTGGGTCCGACGTTCTTTTCTAAAAGGGGGGTTTTGGGAAAAATTAGTGTTTTGTGAAAACATTAGCGAAAACCGTGTGGTGGGAGGCTTTGAGTTGGCCTTTGGGTTAGGTTCTACATTGTTGGTTGTTGGTGGTCCTGGTGAGTGAGCGGGTCATCTAGGTGAGTGGACATTGGGTTATGTGGCATGTGATGTGTGGCATGTGATGTCGGGTTGTGTGGCATGTGATGTCGGGTGGTGTAGCATGTGATGCTGTGGTGTGTGGTAGGTGATGTCGTGATGGGTTATGTGGCACGTGGTGCCGTATGTGAAACGTAGTGTTTTACATGGTTTTGTGCATTTAAAACTCTAGTTTTATTCATGCATGTTGTGGGATGGATATGTGGTCCTTATGTATATAAAACTTTGATTTTATGTACATGTGTGTGTATTTAGCAATGTGGACAAAAAAGTGGTCCAATGTGTTGTGGACCAAAAAGTGGCCTGTGGACGGAAAAGTGGTTTGATAAAGGTTAACTCTAGTTAACTTTGGATGAAAAAGTGGTTCAACGAACGTTAGCTCTGGTTAACGTGGATGGAAAAAGAGTTCGACATATGTTAACTCTGGTTAACAATGCATGTGTGTTTGCGTAGAAATCAGAAGGATGGAAAAGGGATCCTAACGATGAATGTATACGCGGGTATTTGAAGGACAAAAATGAGGTCCTGAAGAGGCATGTGTTGCACGTGGTGCATTGTGCGGGATGCATGTGTTGCGCCGTGTAGGTGACGTGTGTCGCATGAGTTGCATGTGTTGCATAGGTTAACTCCGGTTAACTGGGTAGTAGGTGAGGCTGTGGTCCTGCGGTAAAAATCTGTGAAAATCATTGTGTTGGGTGTATATCACCGTGTTATTGTATAACTGTTGTTGGGGCTTGTGAGAGTCGATATAGATATGTACACCTATGTTGCATGTGGGCTTATGAGAATCGAGATTCGTAAGAGTTAATCTTTGTATGTGAAGTATTATAGCATATTTGTATGTATACAAAACTATTTTCAAACTGTTTTGAAGCGCCTCTTGTGAGTCGTGATATAAAATTATTTTCAAACTTATTTTGAGGCTTGGGCAAGTCGTAACATATATATTACACTGCTAGCATGTTTAGCTTCTATTTCATGTTTGTCTAGTTTTTGTGGAGCTCTAGCTCACGGTGTGGGATTTGAAATATTTTTTAGGTACCAGTCATGTAGGTTGATCCAGAGCTGCCGAAGGGGCGAAAGATTTGTAATCTTCCTTTTGTTTCTTTTGGACCATGTCTGTTTACATGTTTTCGATGTTAGAATCATGTTTTGTAAGCCTTTGGGTAAGTATATAAAATGCACGAATGCTTTTATTTGAGGGTGTAACATCGGGTTGGGTTTTATGTATGGTTATTTGTGGGTGTTTCACGTAACCCAGAGTTTGGGGTGTGAGAACTTGGTTTTAGAGCTCTCGGTTCGAATACCTAAGAGCCGTGAAAAGAGGGTACATTATTGAGTGAGGTTGATTGCGTGTGCTTGATTGGATGTGTTTAGCTATTTTGATAGCATGAGCCTGATAGCTTTTCGAGTATGTGGAGGTTGTGTCTATGTGAGCATGGGGGTTAAACCTTAGGAATGATTAGTCTTGCCTTCAGGCGTTTGGATTAATAAGCTTGAAAGTCGAGTTAGAAATGTGTTTGGCCGACGTGTTTTCTAGCAAGGAATCTAAGCAGGTTATCCAAATAGATGCGTCACTCTTGTCAATTCTCCTCAGTATGTGGGGTTTATTTAGCATGAACCTATGTGGCTATATGTTAGCATGCTTATGTGGTTAGCGTTTATGTTCATGCGATGTGCTACATCTTATGTTCTGTTTTCCTTTCATATAGACATGATGTCTACGTGGAGAGGACGAGGCCGTGGCCGTGATTTTGGCCAAGGGAATGTGCCTATCCTTATGTTGGGGATCTAAATGCTCCCCAAGGACCTGTTAACGCGGTAAGGTTGCTGCGTTCACTGGTTGGCACTATTGGTCAGCTGGTTGTGATCTCCAGAGGGAGAGAGAGAGCCCGAGTTGAGGGCAATGGTGGCGATGTGGGAGTTTAGATGCATGGATCCTCCTACCATTGCTGGGGATCCTGATCCTACAGTGGCTATAGAGTGGCTGGAGCTGGTGACCCGGATCCTTGATACATTACAGATTGTGGAGGACGATTTGCAGGTTCCTTTTGCTACTTTCCAGTTGAGAGGGTATGCTCACGAGTGGTGAAAATATGCCTGAAATACTGTGGAGGGCACGTGGGTAGCTTTCACATGAGCTTTTCTGGCGAATTACTTTTTAACTTCTTCGCGGGACTCGTATAGGGAGGAGTTCTACGCTCTCACCCAGGGGTCGATGAGCATTGTTCAGTATGAGGCTAAGTTCACTAGTCTTTCCCAGTTTGCACCAGAGTTGGTGGGAAAAGACGAGTTGCGGTCGAGGAGGTTTGAGCAGGGCTTGAGTTTGGTGATCAAAGAGCGAGTGGCTGGGATGGGGCTGTGTGTTTTCACACAGCTGGTGGTGTCAGCAACAAGGATTGAGAATACCTTGAGTGAGATTCGAGGTTCCAAAGAGGTTAGAGCACCACAAGATGGGATGGAGGCTTAGTCAGGTGGACGTTCCAGCAAGAGGCAGAAGTCCTCTGGCCCTAGTTTTCATCTATCTGGGTAGCAACAACAGTTTTTTGCACAAGCACCATCGGTGGCCTCGATTGGGAGGCCAGAGTAGAGGGAGTTGATTTGTTATCGGTGCAGGTAACCCGGGCATTGTGTAGTGGATTGTCCACAACTGAAGCAATCAAAGAGTTCAATGCCAATTCAGTTGCAGTGGAGGGAGCCGCCAGTTTATTTTGGGTGTGGTCAGCCAGGGTATATTGCAAGGAACTGTCCTCAGGGAGGTAGTGCTCCGAGAACGACAAGTGCATCATCGGTGCAGGACCGACGAGGTTATTAGCAGCTAGCAGTGCAGACCTCTAGGGTGACAACTGTAGTGCTTCAGTTCAATAGTACGATAGCCGATAGTCCCGGGGTACAAAAGATAGAACAGGATAACACAGGGCCAAGCATATACCCTTTCAAATTCTAGTTCTTCCTGGGCACCAGTTGTGCCTGATGATGCAGCTATTCCTCTAGTGAGCAGAGGTACTTTCTTAGTATGCAAACTTTGGGCTAGTGTTCTTATTGGCATGGGAACTTTGTGTTGCTTTATTTCATCAGTTTGGGAGTTGGTGATGAACTCCGTGGGGTGAGAGTTGGGTGTTGAGACACTAGTTGGTGAGCTTGTGAGGTTGGGATGAGATGTAAATCCCGTGTCTTTGAGGTAGTTAGCCGTTGTTTATAGTACACGACCTTATTTAGCCATACCCTAGGAATGGTTTGGCTGACCACCTCTCGTGCCTATGTCGATGGTGATCAATGGGGTTGTTTCTTTTTGACCTTGTGCTGAATTTCAGGGACGAAATTCCTTTAAGGGGGTAGAGTTGTGAGACCCTAACCCGTTTTTATTTTTGTGAGGGTTCGATGGGCATTTATCATTTTTGTTCCAGCATGTTTATATGAATTTTTATGCATGATCGGGTTTAGATATGCATGTGGGGTCAGTTCCCGGGGCTGCTGGGTGTTGTGATGAAAAAAAAAAGATATTTTTTGGCAAGCCTATAAATATCTAGCCTGGATATTTACAAAACAAAACTTCTCTCTCAAGCTTTTGAAAACCCAAGAAGCTTAGTATTCTCGCTAACTTCTTGAGGGCGTGGGGCTCAATTTTCGACGATCAGACAATAGATCCTTAGTATCCTCGTGGTGGGCTACGCTTTCATCCGGATAGAATTTCATTTTAACGAAATTTGTTTCTACACGTAGATTGAGGCATTGAGTTTTTGACTGAATGAGGTAGGATCCTAGACTCTCATGTCTTATAAGGGTGTTACATGTAATTATATGTGTTTTTACTGATTAAAAATGCTTAAAAATTGATTTTTGTTTCAAAAGTTAGGTTTTGGTTCAAAACCATTTTTTGGTTGATTTCGATTGGATGGAATCGGGTTTTGAGTGTTCCTTTCGAGGTTTTGTGGTAATCTTGACCTGGTGTATGTCCGAAGCTGTTGAAAAGGGAGTTTGGAGGCTTCAATTTGGGGTTGAGGTGGTGGTTCGCATAGCTCAGAGTCGATTTTTGCCGTGGGTCAGTCGACTGAACTAGGTAGTTCAGTCGACTGGATAGTCATTTAGGTGGTTCAGTTGACTGAACCGAGGAGGTCAGTCGACTGATTAGTGTTTTGGGGGAATTTTGTAAAATTTCAGTAGCTCTTTTTGGTTGACTAGGTGGGGATCTAGTCGATTGATACCCTGTGTGGGGGCATTTTGTTGTTTGGGTGGCTATGTTGTGGCTTTTCGGTCGATTGAATTATGGGGTTCAATCGACTGGCTCTCCTCTTGTGACTTTTTGGTTGATGAAATTATTGGGTTTTATTGACTCGATCCATGAAGAGGAGTATGGGTCATTTCTGGTTGAGGTTAGTCGTGTTGTGGCCTTGGGGGTTGTGTGGTGGTCTCGAGAGTTGCTCGAGTTTTCTTGTCATCCTCGGGGTTGACATGCATGGTTGTGTGCCTGGTGGTGCACGGTTGTGTGCGTGGTGGTTAGTGCAACGTTGGGTGCGGGACATGTGGGGTCTGACGTTCTTTTCTAAAAAGGGGGTTTTGGGAAAAATCGGTGTTTTGTGAAAACATTTGCAAAAATCATGTGGTGAGAGGTTTGGAGTAGGCCTTCGGGTTAGGTTCTATTTTGTTGGTTGTTGGTAGTCCCGATGAGTGGACGGGTTGTTCGGGTGAGTGGACGTCGGGTTGTGTGGCATGTGATGTCAAGTTGTGTGGCATGTGATGTTGGGTGGTGCGGCATGTAATGTTATGATAGGTTATGTGACACGTGGTGTCGTATGTGAAACGTAGTGTTTTACGTGATTTTGTGCATTTAAAACTCTAGTTTTATTCATGCATGTTTTGGGACGAATATGTGGTCCTTGTGTATATAAAACTCTGGATTTTTTTACATGTATGTATATAGCGATGTGAACGGAAAAGTGGTCCGATGTGTTGTGGACAAAAAAGTGGTCCGTGGACCAAAAAGTGGTTCGATAAAGGTTAACACTGGCTAACCGTGGACGGAAAAGTGGATCGATGAATGTTAGCTCTGGTTAAGGTGGACGGAAAAAGGCTTCGATATATGTTAACTCTGGTTAACAATGTATGTGTGTTTACGTAGAAATTTGAAGGATGGAAAAGGGATCCTAACGATGCATGTCTACGCGGGCATCTAAAGGACAGAAAAGAGGTCTTGAAGAGGCGTGTGTTGTGTGTGTTGCACGTGGTGCATTGTGCGGGATGCATGTGTTTTGTCGTGTAGGTGGCGTGTGTCGCGTGAGTTGCATGTGTTGCATAGGTTAACTCTAGTTAACTGGGTAGTAGGTGGGGCTGTGCTCCTGCACTGAAAATCTGAGAAAATCCTTGTGTTAGGTGTATATCACCGTGTTATTGTAGAACTGTTGTTGGGGCCTGTAAGAGTTGATATATTTATGTATACCTGTACTCTGCTAGCATGTTTAGCTTCTATTTCATGTTTGTCTAGTTTTTGCTGAGCTCTGGCTCACGGTGTGGGATTTAAAATATTTTTTAGGTACCGGTCACGCAGGTTGATCCGGAGGTGCGAAAGATTTGTAATCTTCCTTCTATTTTTTTTGAACTATGTGTGTTTACATGTTTTCGGTGTTGGAACTGTATTTTGTAAGCCTTTAGACAAGTATATAAAATGCACATTTGCTTTTATTTGAGAGTGTAACATCGGGTTGGGTGTTATGTATGGTTGTTTATGGGTATTTCACATGGCCCAGAGTTTAGGGCGTGACATGTGGTGTTTAGGGAGCCCTCGGGTGAAGCTAGGGAGTAGTTCGGTGAGGTAGGTGGTGAAACTGGCGGCGACAGAACACAGGTGTATCTAACGGGACTACAATGCTGGGGTGGTGGACGCACTACCGAGCTGGACAAGTCAACCTCCTCGTCCAATGGTCGCGGGCATAGGTTAATAGGGGCGTAGACCGCAGGGTCAGCCGTTATAGGTCGAACTCGCTCAAAGGTACACTGATGGTGGATCATTTGATGAGCGCGCTGGGCCTGTCGTAAGGTATTATCGGCTCTCCTTTTTAACATCGCCTTGCACACGCGGCCGTTCATCCGCAGGTACTCCTCACTCACTTTTCGAATGTGCCGATTAGTGTCGCACTCTGCCCTTCACTGAATGTTACTCTCCATCCGGGCGGGGTCGGTGGGAACAATACGGCTCGCTTGGAAATGGAAGGGTCCCTAAGAGTCAAAGCTAACATGTGAATCTAATGACGATGAAGCGGCTAGTGGGGTGGATCTACTTGAAAAAGATGATGCCATCCTATAATGAAACAAGAGAACGGTGTTAGTTTTTAGCAAACTGTTAGTTCATAGTTTCAAGTCTAGAGCATGATAATGAGAAGGGGTCTAGCCAAGTCTAAATGTTCAAGTCTCAAAGCTTAAGCCTAGGTCAACGGTCACGTGGGTAAGCGTTGAACCTAAGCTCTAATACCAAACTGTGACGCCCCGAAATCCGGGAACATCTAGAGCAACATATAACTAATAATGGTGTAAAAAAGTAATAATCGATTAATACCCATCAAGCAGAAAAGTAAGAGTATCATAATGTTAAGATTACAGACCCAAAATAAAGTGTTCTTAACAAACAATATTAAGGACGATAATGCTAAGTTTGGTGGTCCAAAAGTGAAATATAGCAGACTGGTAGAAATTTGGGTGGTCGACGGGAACTTTTGGGTCCACAAAACCTGGCATGGAATGCCGTGAGCTAAAGCCCAAAAAGAACAACATAGATATACAAAAATTTTCCAAGTACTGGTTAAAACATAGCAAACAGGATGACTGGATAAATACGACAGTGAACATGATGAGAATGATGTAATCAATTTAAACTTTCTATTCAAGTTAAAAACTTAAGTTTTTCTAGGTTCTCCAAAACTGGGGTGAACCATCCTATATTCCATGATCCCTACCACGTTGACCAAGTCTACCGACAGACAAAGAGCATTCCTTAAGTCATGGGATGACTACGTAGCGAACTAAGTGTCCAGCCGAGTTATCATTGATGGTAAGGGCGTGGACAAGTCAACATTTCAGGCCCTCGACACTCAGGTCAAGGTCAAACGCGTGATCGTGAAATCTAATTCCTATTATTACGCCACCCGAATCGCCTTCGCCAATAATACAATTTATAACAACGTGCATTTAGCACTTGGGGCAAAAATCACCCAAAATAACCAAGGCATAAAGCCACAAATCAACCATAATTTTTCAAGTGTCATTGTACCACCTTAAAGTTTGATTTTTTTTATATACAAAAATATAAACAATGAACTGCGTAATTCCCAACCCAAGGATGATATAGAATGACATGTTCTACCACCTATTTACAACTCACAATTAATATTTAGGCATAACTTAGGCTAGACAACATGTGAATACTTTGCATGGATATTGAAAATTACATACATGCATAACTTTCAATACAAGTTATCCTAATTTACATCCTTAATATGGGCACATATGCACATAAATACTTTGAGTTTAGCTAGCACATAAGTATTCAATGTTAAACACACGAAAATACGTAAATAACTTCACAACGAAATAAACTAATCCAAGCATGCCATGAAATCATAAAAGTAACCGAAAACACAATTAAACACTTAGGTCTTAATTCTCTGTTTAATGAGTTGCAAGTCATAGCTATTATTCAGTGACTTTTAAACATATCAAACGTTGGAGAAAAATTCTAACAATTGGTAGACAACCTATTTGAGATGTTCTGAACACTTTTTATGTTTTACACTTTTCCTAATTTTGTCTCCAAGGCTCAGTTTTGACAAAAAAAATTTCTGTGACAGTGTAGAGGGTAATTTCAGAACAGTGGCGAGAAAACGTAGTGGCTTCAAAAATAGAAAAGTGAACTTAAGTTTAGAAGCTTAGGGACTTGACCTTGCATTTTTCTCATTTTTCGTGAATTTATTATAAATATTCTACTAAACAGTGTTCAAATTCAACACACTATAGGAGAATCAGTGTCATTTTCTCTATACACATGCAAACGGGTTGATTCTAGTGGGATTAAAAAGATAAGACATTTATCTATCCAATTACATAAAAATCATATTGAGATCTTACTTCTACTGTAAACGGCATGTATTCAAAGTAGTTCGTCCAGACAACCATTTTAACCCGATTTATTTCTCTATTTTTTAAAAAAATAAAAAGAAAAAGGATTTGGAGCTCAAGGAATTTTGTGCATGTAAATAAAATATCCATGAAGCTACAGTAAAAATTTTAAAATTTTTGGATGAGTCTAGATCACTCAAAGAAAATGAAATAAATCAGATTTTTGACAAGAACCTTTTCTAGACATATTTGAAAAGTAAAAAGACATGCGTTTTTCTTGGTTCTTGGCTCATATCTTTTGCATGCAAGGCCATATCTCTCATGTATATGATTTATATATGAGCTATATATCATGTACATGGATGAAAATTAAAGGAATGTGGTGGATGGTGAGGAGAGAGAAAGAACAAAAAATATGCCTCAAGACCACATCTCATGAGTTTGAGTATAGATCTTGGGTTTTGGTGAGATTTGGAGGTAGGAAGAGACTTGAATACGAAAAATAAAAGTATAAAATTTTTATTCCAACCTTAATATTGCTTTGTGGATGATGGTTTTGAGAGCTTCTTGAAGAAAAACTCAAGAATGTTGAAGAACATTTGAATAACACCAACCTTTTCTCACTTTCTCTCTCTAAAACCTACTTTTGAACACTTAGAGAAAAAAAAATAAAAACAAAAAAAGGGAGAGGGAAAAAGAGATGGACGAAATGGAGTGTTTGGCTCTTTTTTAAAATCATCTTTGTAGTTAAAAATAACATAATGATGCATATGTAAGACTTATGGATGCCTATGTCCACTAAAATTGCATATATTAAAAGTTAAAGTAATAAAAAAAATTAGGTTGAGTGTGCTAGTGGCTATATTGGCTGGCCAAGAGGAGTTTTAGGCTCAATTTTGAGTTTTTCTATGTATTATATTAATATATTGTATAATTAATGATATATATACATTATATTGTTTAAGGATTGTATTAAAAAATTAACTTAATGTAAATTTTTGAGTATTATAATTATAGTTTTGAATTAAAATAATAATTTTAAGTATTACACTAAATTTTTATATTGTAGTTTAATTATAATATTATTTTATTGAGGTGATTGTGCTAAATTTTGATTTTTGTGTTATTTGGTAATTGGGTGTATATTTTTAATTACTTTTATATTAGTTTTAGTTTAATTTGGTAAATTTAAATTATAAAATTCAATTTTTTTTATAATTTGATATTACTTTTACCATCAATTAACTAATTAGACATTGTATTAAATCTCTTTTTAATTTTTTTTTAAGTTTTGTATTATAATTTGTGTTATTTTATTGAGTTGTTATTACTTGAATATAAGTATTAAATATTGTAGAGATTTGTGTGTGCCTATATATATGTCAATCCCCATATGTATATGTATATATAGACTACTTTTTGGATTTCTTGATTAAAATTTTCAAAAGTAACTTTTTACTTTTTTTTGGGGTTTGTATATTATTTATTTGAGTAGTTGTAGAGAGAGAGAGGGTAGTCTTTATTATATATATATAGTCTCATATACATATATGTATTATAATAATGTTATTTTTTTTACTTTTTTTTGAATATTTTATTGGTTATTAGGTGTTGTAGTCACATAATATCTTATTAATTATTATTTTTATTTTGGAGATTCTTTATATATATATTCTTGTGTATATAATAAGTATGTGTTGGAGATTGATTGTACTTTATTTTATGATTTATAATTGTCATTGTTTTTAATTGCGGTTGTTATTGGTATTATTATTATGATTTTTGTTATCATTATTTATTTATTTATTTTTAAATTTTAGTATTGGGTGATCGTTACGATATATGTGACTACACTACAGCTATACTACCGTTGCTATTCGTATGTCTAAAAAGTGGGTTTTTACAAGAACACTCACAACCCTCACTCTTACCTCTCTTGGCCGAAATATAGAGGAGGAATGAGGTGGGGTTTGGCTTGAATTTATAGAGAATGAATTGGTGAGTGTAATTATGATTTTGGAAGACGTTAATTTAATTTTCTTGAATTTGATTGGTTGCATGGCATGGGGAAGGCAATTGAAACTTGAAAATTCAGATTTTGGGCAGAGGTGATTTCGGCTAGGGTCAATTTGGGCCAGTCATAAAGATTATTTGCATTAATTTGGAGTTTAAGTAAGGTTTTAATACCATATTATGCCTGAAAACTCTTTAAAAATTAATTTGGTGTATCTTTTTGGTATCCCTTCCCACTAAAACATATTATTTTTGTAAGTTTATGATTAATTTAGTATTTCTAAGAATTATTATAATTTTTATAGTAATTAATTAAATAAGTATAGACTTTTAAGTCAAATTAAGTTAGTTTGACAAGAATTGACTTTTTGACTTATTTATTGTGTAGGAACTTTAAATAATAATTTGTTTACTTTTGTTGGCCTAAAATATTTATTATTATATATATTACTTGTTTAAAAAGTCTTGGGTCATAATAATGCTTAATTTGTACAATATTTTCTCATTTTTAAGCTTTTAAAGGCAAAAAGTGACTTTTTGTGCACTAATGCCAATGTGGCTGGCCATGCAAGGGCATTTTTATTATTTTTATTGTTATTTTGTCTTTTATTATTTAATTGTATTTAAATATCTAATTTAGGGTGTTCATATGTTAAAATTTAATTTTTTAAGATTTTTTGCTGTACCAAGGGGCCAAATGGTCATTTTACCATAATTATGAGTTTTTAGATTGAATTAGGGTTTCGGGTTACGTTAGGGTTTCCATCCTTCTAGCGACCTAAAATCTCGTCGACTAACTATCGCTAATACTATGCTTTGGACTAGGTCATTACACGGGTCGTTATCAAACCGGGTTGGATTTAACATATTTGGGCCATACTTAAAAATTTCTTTGAGTTTAAATTCATGGACTATAATTATAATTCTTCTTAGACTAAATTAGTTAGACTTAATTAAAAGAGTTGGGCTTTATAATTTTATTTGGGCCCCATTCCTAATCTTTTTCATTGTAACGACCCTGCTCGGACCCTAGTATTAGTGACGGATAATCCACAGGGCTGTAGAGCACGGACAAGATTCAAAACACTAACTCGAATCGAAAATTCTAAGTTTGGCCCGAAAATTCTAAAAAGGTCTAAAACATAAGCAACAAAACCTTAGCACCTAGAGAGTCTCTAAACATTCCAAATGAAGTAAATATCATGAAATAATGAGTTAAAAATCAAAAGTCTTCATAAATAGGGTAAAATGACCGTTTTGCCCCTAATACAGCAAAAGTCTTAAAAATTCAAATTTGACACATGTATACCATAAATCAAGGATTTAAGTACAATTAAGTAGCAAAAGACAAAATAATATTAAAAATAACAAAAATACCCCTTAGTGGCCGGCCACCTTGGGAAATGTACCAAAAAGTGACGTTTTGCTTTATTTTTAGCTTAAAATGAGGAGAAAAATATTAAATTAAACATTGTGATGATCCAATACTTGTTGAGTAAATAATATATATAATAATATAGTGTTATAAGTTAACAAAAGCAAACAAATTATTATTGAACTTCATACACAACAAAATAAGTCAAAAAGTTATATATTGCCAAAATAGCTTAATTTGACTTAAAAGACTGCAACTATTTAATCAATTACTATGAAAACTATGATAATACATGAAAATACTATATTTATCATAAACATACTAAAATAATATGTCTCAGTAGGAAAAGATACCAAAAATATATATCAAATTAACTTTTAATGAATTTTTTTGCACAAAAGAGCACGCAAACCAATGCAAAATCTATTGATTGATGTGGGATCAAGTTTTTGTCCCCCAAACAGCCCCTAGCTATATTTCTCTTCCCAATATCTGATTTATAGGCCTCAAATATTGCACCAAGTCAAATTTTCTCACATCTCATTAATTAAAATGAAGAAAAAGTCTTTTTTTTTGTATTTTATGTCCCCTTCTTGTCCCCTAGCCTTTGCCTATATAAACCAAGTCAAGCACCCTCTTCTCCACTTGATAATTTCTTGCAAGAGAGGTGAGGGACCAGACCTTCATTGTTCTTGAAATGTTCTATAAGTTTGAGGGAGAAAAAGAAGGAGAAAGAAGGAAGAAGGGAGCTAAGAAATCAAGAGATGTTTTCCTAAAGCTAAGTCCTTCCATACCACCATCACTTGAGCCCTCAAGCATGTAAGTAGAAACACTAAATCTTATATCTAATATCCCTCAAAATATCCCTGAACTCATCTCTTTAAATACTTTAAAAACCAAGAACCAAAATCAAACCAAAAAGGCGTTGTAGTAACAAAATAAGGGCTGTTATGTTTATGGATGATATGAGATATTGTTGTATGTTGTTATGTTTGAGTTTGATGACTTCTAAGTGTGATGGAGCTTTGATATTAATGTCTAAAATACAACTATGTAAAGAAATGGAATAAAAACTTGGCATAACATAAGTAGAAGACTTGGACCCTAAGAGACTTGATTTTTGAGAACATAGATGTTTCTGCCCTGAAATTTGAAACGCCATAACTCAATGTAAAAAACTGATCTAAGCATATTTTTTATGTACAGATTTATATTTTTGTGTTATCTTTCATCCAAAGTTGGTTTCAACTTATTTGCATAACTAGAACTCAAGATATTGCAATTTTACAAAAGTGTGTTATTTTTTGACCAGTCAACACTACTAACTTGGAAAACCTAATTTAAAGTGAGATCCAAACTTTGGTCAAAACATAAAAGCTGTAGATAACATGTACATATATCTACCCACCAAATATAAGCATAAATAATGGAGGTTTGATAGGTTAAAACCTTTTGAAAGTCTTTGTTGAGTTTTAGCCCTCAAGGGACACTTCTGTCACCTATTCTTATATAGCCCAAAATCCCTATTTTTAGTGACCTATTCCAAAAGTGGTCTACATTAACATTGTAGCTAACATATTGAGGTACTTGTTGACCAAAAATCAGACCTTAAAGCCTCGGGATGATACCCCAAAACCATTTCAAATCCTCTGTCCAAAATCGGCTCTGCTGAGTTTTGGCGGCTAACAGAACCTATTTTCTAAAATGGTCAAAGCATCTAACTTGTTTCAAACAACTATCCATAGATCTAAACATGAAACTTGTAGGGAACTTTTGGAACTAGAAAATAATAAAAAATGGGCTCATTTGGACTTAATCTGATACCCCAAAATCGAGACCAGCAGAAGCATGTTTTTGGTAAAAGTGCTGAACCGTTTTTGCTTAGGATGTTTTGTTCAACCTTTTGCCTTAGGTTTTGGTCTTGGTGTTTAACATGAGAGTTGTAGAAAATATTTTTATATAAATGGTTTTTAAAAATCATAACTTGATTCCAAGTGTAGATACCCCAAAACTTTGTTGGCTCTTTTAATTTAATACTTGATTTTTTGTCTTAAAAGTTGCTAAGTGTTAAATTGAGTACCCTTGCTATGAGACCCATGTCTTTGTATGATGATCGACTTGAATTAGTTGATTAGTGCTTTTAAGAGAATGTGTGATGATTTAGAATTCATGTTATCATATTTGAATTATAACTTGAGAATTGTAGCTTGTGCTTCACATACTTGTACCTTATACTTTGCGTGTTGTACCATGAATTTTGCCATGATGATGTCATGCTATAAATTGTTGCACTTGAGATCGATGGTACACATTATGAACATTGTCACTTGCATCTTGACATATTGTAGTCCATCTGTGTACATCGTTGTTGGGATGGACGGTATTGAATTGTTCTTCTTGGTTCTAAATCTAGGATCTCCCTAGTTGCCATTTTTGTAAATGTTTTGGGATATATTCCTCTTGTACACCCTGGGTACGTCCCTGGTGTTACAAATTTAGTTGGTGTTTGAAATGGTTTACTATGAATATTATTGGGCACCATCGGTTCGTCGCTAGCATTCTGGTTTTGATAATTTAGACTTTGGGTTGACGCCAAACGAGCATCCTGGTTCTTAAGGTGGGATTATTACATTGATTATTTTGGGTGGCCCGGATAAGGATGGATGATTATTTTGGTTGGCCAGGATAAGGATGGATGATTGGTTGGTCTGCTCCCACGCCGTTGTCATTAAGTAAAACAGTTGTGGCATAAAATCCGACGAAGCATTTACTATTCGCAACGAGGCGAGGATATGTTTGGTGATTAAATTCCCATTAAGTTTACTCTGGTGATTCCCGATGTGGAATTCTTGTAATAATCTGGGTGCATATTGGGTTGGGCATCTGCATTTCATACATGGAATCTCATATACACATGTTTATTGACTTATCTGCTATCCTGTCATCAAATTGTATATCCCTTTGACTATAAACTGTACTAGTGTTATATAGTATGTGTTGCGGTGAATTTTGTGCCATGAGATTAGTTAGAAGGTTAGAGCATTTTGCTTTGGGGCCTTGGCTCACGGCATTCGTGCCACATGTGAGGAGGAGTTCTTAGAGGAAGTCATCCTAGAGGAAAAAAAAGAGTTTGAAGAACATGGTGAGTTCCAAGAGCACGTGGATCCCACTGATGTATTCTGAGGAGTCAAGACCTCTGCTTTTGTTCTCATATTCAGTTTTTCCTGGGCTCAGTGTAATTTTTAAAATTTCTTGGTAAAACTATAATAGTTAAATACTTTTAATGGTTTAGAACTCCTTTATGATGTAATAACTAACGTAAAAAAATATGAATGAATCGCTAGAATATTCTTTTATTTATATTTATGTATGTCCCAACGTGCCTAGAGGACGGGGCATCACATTCATGGCCCATGATTTTCTTGGGTCAAGTTGTAAGATTGTGATCCTATGATTTTATGTGGTTGTAGGGTTTTAAATTTTTTATATCAACTGTCCTCAAGGGTTCGGGGTTTAAACCTTGTGTCTTAGGGTTTCTTTTTTGTTTGATTAGAATATTGTGTAAAATTACACTTGGGTTCAGTTTGTCTTTTTTCGTAATTTCTCTATCATTTTGCACTAATTTATGCTTTTTATGATTGCTTATGATTTTCGATTTCTAGAATTCAATATTAGAGAATTCTATATTTTGTAGGGTTTTATTTTGAATCTTAGGATTTTGTTCCCATCCTAACCCAATTTTGAGGTTCTAGTCTTTGTGCATTTTCGTCGCTCATTCTCGTAATCTGAAATCAGGTACTTTTATATATATTTATTCATGAGTTAGTGTCTGTTGTAAAAAATGGATGAGGATTACCTCGGAGACTTTAGTACAGATAGAGAGAATTGAGGGACTTGCGTGTAATTTGTTACGACTAAGATTGTTGATGACTTCTAAAGTGATTATGGGAGAATTTTGTGGTGTTTTTGTAATAGATGTGTATCTTAGCATGAATTTACCAATTGTAGGGTGTCTTGGGCTAAAAGTGTAATTATCTAAAAGTTTGGGGTTAAACATGTAATTATGAAATATTAAGCCTTTGCGTATATTTTCTTCTTAATTATTGAGTTGGCACTTACCTTTCCTATTCCTTGGACTTAGAGCCTTGTTATTCATGTACGTCTTCGATTTGGGTCATTTTTGAAATTTTGTTATTCTTCTTGGATTAAATTGTAATTCTCTATTTCCTTATGAGGTTTTAGGATTAAGAGATGTCTTTTGTTCTTTAGGTTTTAAATTTCAAGATATGGTTCTAGGCTTAATCCTTTAGAATTCTTACTCTTGATCTAACTCTAATTTAAAAATCTAGTTTCGGTTAATTTAACGTTCTTAATCTAGAGGCTTAAAAAATCGGGTCGTTACATTTTACCCCCGTTAAAACAAATTTCATCCCAAAACTTTCCAAGCGTGCCTTTCTTTCAAAAGTGTTGTTGTTGAATTGTTCGCATAGCGCCTTTTTGCTCTCAACACAACTCTTGTGTCTACTCTAAGCTATGACACGACATTTACGGATCAGCTTGATCTTTGTAGTTATCTCATTGGCATGGTCTGACCTTGACGAAATGATCTTCCCACTATCTAATGTTCAAGTTCGTCTTGTTGACATGTAGAGCTTCAGATGCCTCTTCCACTGTTTGGATCATTCTATGATTGGTAGCCAATCTAGGGCAAAACGAACTTGATGAGGAATGATGGTTGGTGGTAGTAGCCTAGTTTCGCAAGTCTGTTGTCGTTTGGTACAAGATCCCATCCGGTGTCTCCCTTGTTGTTCTTTCCAGCTAACTTGTTAGTACGGCTTGATAGGAACGAATCTCCTTAATGATTTTCCATGACCAGAGTTACTCTTCATTTGGTTCCAAATCCTTCTTGAATTTGCCAACTCTAATTCTGTTACTAGTGCCGCCCGTATGACTTATGAATAAGTGGGAAGCTGCATATAGATGATCCTTCCCCAAATTGATGTCTCCAGGCTCCACTCAATCTTTCAAGCTTTCGACTCTTCGTTTGGTGTAATGGCTACAGTAAAGCATCTCAACTCCTAGAAGCGGTTAGCGTACTAGGTTACCATAATCGATCCTTGTTTAAGTTTTAGGAATTCTCTGAACTGTCCCTGATAGAGGGGAACGGGAAAATACTTCTCCAAAAATAACCCTTCTAACTCATCACATGTTAAGGCTGCCACGTCTTTGGTGTTGTTGATCATAGACCACCAACGATTCGCTTTTCCTTCCAATAGGTGAGCTGCTATAGCTACCCGATATGTCTCAACTTGAACTCCTATTGAGTTGAATAACTTCTTGATGGCCCTCAGCCACTCCTCAGCCACTTTCAGTTCTACTCCTCTTCTAAACGTAGGGGCTCGCTGTCTTCCAAGCTCCGATAAGAACCACGCACTATCACGCACATGGGGGCAGTTAATGCTGGTGGCAAGCTCTCGTAAAACTTGGGCTAATCCAGGTGCTTCGTCATCTATAGGTCCACTAGTTTGTTGGTGGTGGTTCGGTCGTCTACCAGCCATCCTAAAAAAATGAGAGTCTTATGATTTAGGGGTTGTTTCAATTCTTGATTATTTTCACGTTTGGGATCTTGTGGAGAAGTTTGAGATTATTTTAGCAAGCATTAAGTGTAAGACAATATTTGTATTTCATATCATTCAAGCTCGGGTGCATAGTTAATACAAGGTTTCAAAAAGGTTCACAAAACACACATACAAAATTGAAAGAAAAGAAAAGATTCAACGCGGAGCTTGCTAGGGCCTACCTCAAATAGACGCGGGTAGAAACATTGAATGACTGCCTTGTTCTCCCAAAGGTTGTAGAGTTTCTTTTGGCTCTTGACGCTTCATTCTGACATGTTGGTACGTAGGGTTTGAGGGTCTCCTCTAACGACTGGATCGTTTACTAGGTACTTAATCGTCTAAGGGTAAACTAAATGTGGCAAGAGGTATGGCAGTGGTATTTATCTAATCTTGCAACCCGTCGTGGCTTGGTGGTTAAATCTTCATCAGATTCCAAACTTTCATTATCGTGGTCAAGATTCTTTGTTCTTAGACCGTGATAGTAGAATCTAGATTCTAACGTTTAATGAGAAGGTCAGCGTTGTAGACACCCCAATTTGACCCCGCCTAATCTTAGGCGAATCCGTTGATAAGAACAGGTGAAATAGTGCTTCAGTTTGATCATCAGGAGATGATCCAAGCTCGGTATTTGAACCCGAAACCTTTAAACCAATGAAATTTTGATGAACCATCGAAACTTGCTGCCCAAGTAAGGCGACCGCCATGTTCATTGTGGCGACCGCCAATAGAACCTCTTGGAAAGCCTACCAAACGTGGCGAACGCCAACTCCCATCATGGCGACCGCTATAGAACTTTGTGGAACCTTTTAAAAATATGGCGACCGCTAATTTGCATGGTGGCAACCGTCAACTCTAAATGGTCTGATGTGTCCCTAAAACGTGGAAGCATTTCATTGGCTGATAAACTCTATAAATACCGTACCTCTGGTACGGTTTCAAGAACAAAAAATGAGTGTGAGATTTTGAGAGTGAGGCTTTGCCGAGATGCCGAACAATTCTGAGCCCTGACGCCGAAACCCTACTGAAACACCGAGTTTTGAACCTTCGACACCCACATTAAAGCCCTGCTTGGATCACTACCTGAGGATCAACCTATTGAAGCATATTCCCAACATGAGGACTCCCCGGCTGTCACGCCCTAAACTCCGGTCCACGTGAAACACCCAAAAATAACCAGATAAAACCCAACCCGAGAATACACTCTCAAAGATAAACCATACATGCATTGTATATAAACGCCAAATGGCAACATTATATGGCTCTAACGCCCGAAAACATGTTATAGCATACATGTAAAAAGATAACAAAAAGGAAGACTACAACTCTTCCACCTCTCCAGCACCTCCTGATCAACCTGCGTGATCGGTACCTGAAGAAAAGCAAATCCCACACCGTGAGCCAAAGCTTAATAGAAACTAGACAGGTATGCAATATAAAAAAAACATGCTAGGAAACCGAAATGCAGGTTTAGACTCTCTTTCAAGCCTTGAAAACAGTTTTCACATGAAAACGGGAAAGCGAGGATACAACCATGTTTTTGACTCACTCACGGGAGCCCGAAAATAGTTGAAAACAGTTTTTAGATTGCGATTCACACGACTCTTAAAAATGATTTGAAAACTGGTATATCCGTCCCATAATGCAATACATGCAACCGACTCTCATACGCCATAACCCCAAATCCAACAACCTGCCCTCACACGCCGCAAGCACAGCCCTAACGCTGAGATAAAGACCTGTATATAAACGTACATTTCCGGGATAAAACCGTATACTATGGGATAAAACCATAGACCAACCACGGGATAAAATCGTACATTGCGGGATAAGACCGTACACCACGAGATAAATCCGTCTACCAGACCACGGGATAAAATCGTATACTTTACCGTAATCCACGGGATGGAACCACCGACTACGGATTATACCACGGGATAAAACTGCATGCCAAGGGATAAGACCGTATACCACAGGATAACACCACATATTACAGGATAAAACTGAAATTACGGGATAACACCAAACATTCCTATGCATAACCTAATCAGGATTTAAATACATATAACATACCACATACATCACATGCATGTGTCCCCAAATCCATCACATCCATGCCTAATTAACTCTGAGTTCTACAGCATGTAACCATAATACACATAAGATATCATGCCATGTAATCCATACATGAATAAACAGTTATAAATGCACATAGCCATATAACCCGACTAGACATCACAAGCCACACACCTATCATTCTATACCCGAACGACCCATCCACAAACCGGGACCCTTCCATACACAGGGACAACCAACATCTAGTCTGGAGATCAACACCAGAACCTCCCACAAAACGATTCTCATCAGAACCCCACCTTAAGCTAAACCACGAACCCACGCGTCGTGCATATAATCGGCACTCACACGACCGTGCCACAAACCCTAAACCAACAATGCGCGTCATACCCGAGGACCGCATCACATAAACACCCGGGCCACCACACAACCCCCGAACCGAGGAACAACTAACTCCCCTCTCCATGATTTCAATCAATAGAACCACATAATTCCATTGACTAAGAACCACTAGAGGAAGGTCAATCACCAACACGACACCCAAAGTAATCCACAGGTATTTGAATTGACCAATTCCGATAAATCAATCAATTGACTATCATAGGACGTCAATCGAAAACCAAAACCCAACCACAGAACCACCAAAACACACCCTAGCACTTCAGTCGACCGAACCAAACCCCCAGTTGACCAAAGACCACACTGGAAACTCGCAAAACACCAAACAACATTGTTCAGTTGATCGAACCCCACAGTCCAGTTAACCGAACTCAAGATCCCAGGTTCAGTCGACCGAACCTCAAGATCCAATCGACCGAACCCAAGCAGCAACCGTTTTTGAGCTACGGGTTCAGCCCTCCAAACCTCAAATCGAAGCCTCCAAACTCCAAAACAACATCCGTGAACATCCACACGCCTAGACCTAACATCAAGACCTCAAAAAAACCCCCCGACACCCGATTCCATCCACCGAAATCGACAAAAACCTGGTTTTTAACCTAAAAATCTAACTTTACAGAAAATCAGATCTACAACAATTCGATGGGTAAAAAGACACCCGATTACCCATAGCACCCTTATAACACATACAGGTCTAGAATCCTAACTCGGTGAGTTTAAAACTCAATGCCTCAATCCACGTGCAAAATCGAGCCTCGCCAGAATTGAAATCTGACCGGATGGTTGCGTAGCCCACGACGCCAAAACCACGGATCCGCTGTTGGATTGTTGAAAATCGAGCCCCGGGCCCTCAAGAACTTAGAGAGAAGGTAGAGAGAAAATAGGAAGCTTAGGATTTAAGTTTTGGAAAAAATCTTTTGAAAATATCTAACTCTAGATATTTATAGGCTTCCAAAATATCTTTTTTGAAAATTTTCGAGATTCGCACCACAACTGCCCAAGGCCCCGGGAACCTACCCCGCATGCATATCTAAGCCCGATCATACATCAAAAGCAGTAAAAACATGCTCAAACAAAAACATGTAACGCGCGTCCAGAAACGCCGAAAAAGAAAACGGGTCAGGGTCTCACACCGGCAATCTAGGTATCCCGCTTAGATCCCCAATCTTTCTAAACTCCACTTTCTCTCTTTTGGAGTGATTGGATTAAATTCTAATTTTAATTTGTACGTTTTCTTTATTTACGTAGTTAACATTATTTATTGCTTAATTTATTTCATTGAACTTAGTCTTTTAAATTAATTACTTAATTTGCACTTTCACACTTAAACACATTGCCAATATACATTAAATAGTGCTAATATTTCTAGCAATTACAATTTGTTAATGTTGTTATTTGTTATAATCAAAGCACTTACGTAAAAAAATAGTTGTAATTATCAATATTACACCCATTTAATTTTGGTAATTTATTTCTTCTTTTTTCTTTTCTTTTAATGTTAGTTTAATGTTCTAACATTTATTTTCTTTCCTTTTTAGTCTAATTTTTCCTTCAAATAGCATTCTATTTCATTTTTTTTTCTTTTCTTATAACATTAGTTTAATACTCCATTTTATTTTATATTTTTCTTAACATTTCTTATCTAGTTTTCTTTTTCTCTTCTTTAATAGTAGTGTAGTTTTTCTTTTTAGCTTCTTATTTCTTTGTAATGTAGCTTTATTTTCTTTGCCTTGTAATGTAGTTTTATTTTCTTTTAATATTTCATTTCCTTTCTTTCTTTTTCATTTCTTTTTATAATGTTTACCTTATTCTCCGTTTCTTTTCTTTTGCTAAACCAAAAAATAATAAAAGTCTTTTAATCTAACTTTCATTGTAATTTTTTTCTCTTTTATTTTCTTTTCACTTTATTTTCTTTGAGTGTAAATATGAATAGTTAAGTTTTCTTTTAATAATTTAAATAAACATTTTCTAAACCTTTTTATTTAGCATCATTTTCTTTTACAAACTTTTTCTCCATTTTTTTTCTTTATATTCTCAAACTCTCTTTTGTCATAACACTCTTTTTTTTTCTTTGCTAGTAAACTTTCTTTTAAACATAGAATATACATACATCTTTTATTTTTAGTATCTTTTTCATCATATTAATGTTAACTTAGCTTGTTTGTCAATGTGCATATTTTAGTTATTTTCTTTAAAATTTTGTCTAGTTTAGTGTATTTCTTGTTAACATATCTTGTTTAGGCAATTTTAACACTTTCTAGCATATTTTTTTTTATTATTATTCTTCTACTTAAATCATGACAATGTAGTTCATTTTAATGAAATTGCATGCGGGTATGCTACATGTATCATTTTAGATATAAATTGCATGCCATAGGATTTAGAATTTTTTTTTTGACACTTAATTGTTCTGGAGTGTTATGTATATATTTTATGTATTTTATATTCTTAATTTTGCACGTTCTCTCTTAGCCTCCATTTTATTTATTTGCATGCATTTGAGAAATTAAATTAAAGAACCAATAATGATTACTAGAGGCCAACCGTATGGTTGGGCGAACAGGGTGTCTAACACCTTCTCCGATTTTTACCTTAGCCCCCGAACTCTCTTTCTCTGGTTAACGTTTTAAAGATCAGTAGTCAATTTTATTTTTCTTAGTTTTTCTCGAAAACTAAGTGGCGACTCTATTTTCAACAAAAAGTATTTTCAAAATTTAATTTTCAAGGTGTTAAAATATTTTTTTAAGAACATTTCTTTGAATTCTTTATTTTTGAACATTTTTCTAAAATGACCCCTAAATCTCAAATCTGAGTCATACAGTATTTTCTGGCGACTCTGCTGGGGACTGGTTTATAAAATCAAATAAGAGGGCTAGACTCGAAAACATCATTGGTTCTTAATAAAATTTCTCATTTGTATTTTCGCATGCATATGCATTGTTCTTCAAGCCCCCCTACCTGGTCGACCTGATGCCCTGAACGTTAATCCGTTTTGAGAATCGTTAGGAAGACGGGCAACCCTTGCTGACTGTACGCTATCATAGGTGCAGTAAAAGAGTCCGGGTGCACTGTTTGACCATGTTCTGTATGGAATGTATATACCCGGCTCTATTTAGAAGGTACCCTTTTCAATTGACCAAAATTGGCCTTTTGCATATAGTGAACTTAGACCCTTCCCCCCAATTAGGTGTTGCTAACCCTAGTAGGATTATGTATTTTTCTTCATCGTATGTTTTGTTTGTATATTGCTAGGATTGTTTTGGTCATGTTTAGGCTAGTTCTTTCTTCGGGTTCAACCCGGGTTTTCTGTTATCCTGTGCTTAGGTTAGCTTTTCCTTTGGGTTCTTACCCGGGTTTTATTTTTCACCATATTCAATTTTTCTTATCGTAGTTTTCTTCCCGGGGCCATGCTCATGTTTCGTTTTAAAACTTCTGGGTAGTTTCTCTCCTTCGGGGTCGTCCCGGGTCGTTGGTTTACTCCCCCTTAACATAGACTCGTCCCTTTCAAATCTTTGTAATACCTGTGAGAGTTATTTTCCTACCGTCATGCTTTTCTTTAGAATTTTTAGGTCAAACCAGTCCAGTCAATGTAGCTATGTTTCCCTACCTTCATGCTGCCCATATTTTTTAATAAAATTTTTAGGTTAAACCAGTCTAGTCAACGTAGCTCTGTTTCCCTGCCGAAGTGCTGTTCATTTTCTCGTTTTAGATTGGCTTTTCCTCTAGAATTTAGTTGATTCCCCTTCTTAACCATCTTTCTAGTTTTTGGGTTATCCTGTTGTGCCGTCGGCAAGAGCCCAACAGGGGCATTGTGTCGGTCTCCGTGTTTATCTGCTCATGATCCACTATTTTGGGAATTCGAGATATTTGCTACCTGTTGCAAGAATGATTTCCTGAGAAGAGTCTGATACTGGTTACTCTGGTTTTGGGATCTAGGTGTTCTCTGTGAGTTTACTATTGAGCCGATAAAATTACAATCAGCACGTGTCTAGGAAAGATCAGTGACAAGAAGACTTTATAGGGTATCTGAATAGTTGACTGAGTTATCTAAAATGGCAGAAAATGAGATGAACCTAGCAACCCTAATTAGGGTTATTACTGATAAACAGAGCACCGTAGAGCAACAGACCCAGGCTCAAGTGCAATGTCAGGCACAGATTCGGGCAATTCAGGCCCGTATCCCTGTTGCGAATGGACAACCGAATGACACGAATGAAAATGCCAAAGACTTTTAGGATGACAACCAGGTCCCCGATGGACCGCAATATGTTCCACCACCACCATGTAACCCTCGTTAGGTGATAGTCGAGGAGGAAAACACTGCGCAGTCTAGAGAGTCTGCACAGATTGAGAAGATCGACCGGATAGAGAACGTCCTCAGGAAAGCCAAGGGAGTCAAGGAATACATGTTAGATGTGGGAGGGCTATGTTTGATCCCAGATGCTAATCTTCTGGAAAAGTTTAAAATGCTAGACATGGAAAAGTTCGATGGAACCGGAGATCCCAGAATTTATCTCCGAATGTATGTTGGTACTCTGTTGCCGATGGGGATTGATGACTAGTTGAAGGCTCAGCTCTTTCACCGATCTGTTTTTAGGGCAGCACAGAAATGATTTCTTTCCCTTGATGTAGCTAAAACCATAACATGGGAAGACGTTACAAAGGTTTTTATCAGCCAGTATAGTTACAATGTCCAACTAGATGTAACTACCCGAGAGCTCGAGATGACTCGACAGGAGAACAAGGAATCCTTTGTTGACTTCCTGACCCGATGGAGGGGTAAGGCTGCCAAAATGACAAACAGACCCACTGAGAAAGAATAGGTGAGGATTGTGGTTAAGAATTTGTAGTCTCCGTTAAAGCGCTACCTCATCACGCAGCTACTTTCCACCTTTGAATAGTTATTCGATGCTGGGGTGCAAATTGAGGATGCTATCCAATCCGATGATATCGAGAAGACAGAATTCAGTCAAAAACAACCAAGAAGGACTTTCCCCGCAAATCAACCCGCTGCAACCAATCTCGTGTCCCGCTCGGGCGAGGTGAACCTTCTGAACCCTTCTTCTTCCACCCATCCAACAAACAACCTTCAGCAGTCAGACAATGGCCAACAGTAACAAAAACTGAGGAGGGTCTTCACCCCTCTCAACATCTCTTTATCCACCACCCTAAGCCGACTCGTTGAGAAAGGGCTTATCAAGCCATTGGATCCCATGTCAGTACCCGACCCACTTCCCCCAAGATACAATGCCTCTCAATATTGCGCCTTTCACCAAGCTCACGGGCATTTAACTGACAAATGTATGAGGCTGCATCATGAGATCCAAAATCTCATTAACAACAAAGTAATCCCGCCATCATCCGCTTCTCCAAAACCG
This sequence comes from Heliamphora pulchella, assembly GCA_032270985.1. Classification (NCBI taxonomy): domain Eukaryota; kingdom Viridiplantae; phylum Streptophyta; class Magnoliopsida; order Ericales; family Sarraceniaceae; genus Heliamphora; species Heliamphora pulchella. The sequence goes on along the minus strand of JAULJZ010208170.1, from coordinate 6,839 downwards.
AACGTAACGACTAACCCCTTGCAAAATTATGCCAGGAAAGCTGGGATAAATTACATATCTTTGGGGGAATCGAAGGACCTAAGCCAGCACATTTGTTCAGTACACCTACCACGCCCTCATGTTTCAATAACTGAGGATCAGACAGCATGTTCGTTCATGATGGTTAGAGGCAGTCAAGATAGGATGGAAGAATAGAATGATAATGCCTGGGAATGGTATCAACCGATAATTCAAACAAATCAACAGGAGGAGTGCGATGAAGAAGATGACTGGCCATTGGATTACCCGAGTCGACCTTATGGGTTTGGCCATATGCTTGATGGAATCACCCTTTCCCAACTTTTCAAGGAGAAAGTGTACGTCGATGAGATGCAGTCCTACTGGTTAGTAAGAATCGTGTTAGAATTAGATGGAGTAGAGTGGATTGATTTCTGGGCTGCTCGAGAACAACAAATTAATTTCATTGAAGAGGACATCTGGGAGGAAATTAAAAATACATGGGCTATTAAAGATGACGAGAAAAGAAAGGAAATGGCAGCCGTTAGTGACCTAAATAATTTGTGGGCGTTTGAAAGCCCTCTACACGTAGACGAAGTGAGACAGACTGACAACATGATGCCAGGATTATGGGATCCCGAAGACGGCATGGAACACCAAACTAGAAGTGGACGACATTTCAAACCAGCACAGCTAGAGAAAGGACAACCGAGTGGAAAAGGGAAAGAGACAGAGCAAGAGGAGGAGGATGATGCTGTATTAGGAAAGTTGAAAAAGACGCAAGCCAACATCAGTATATGGGGCTTATTGATGGCTTCGCATAAGCACAGGTAAGCTATTTTGATGGTATTGAATAAGGCCAGTGTCCCGATAGATGCAACCCCCGAGTAGCTCATTGGGCTTATTCTGCCAGCCACTGAACCAAAAGTCATTTCCTTTTCTGATAAGGATCTGCCCGCTGAAGGAAAAGTCACAACAAGCTGCTTCACATCACTATTAAGTGCCTAGAAAAATTGGTCCCAGTAACCCTCATTGATAATGGGTCTACCTTGAACGTTTGCCCATTTAGAACGGCCGTCTGCTTAGGAATGAGGCCAGACCAATTTACTCCCTGCAATCAAGGGGTGCAAGCCTATGACAACACAAGAAGGGATGTACTAGGATTGGTGTCATTCGCCGTTTCAATAGGACCTTTGGAGACATCGGTTGAGTTTCATGTGCTAGACGTGCCGACCTCCTTCAATCTGCTGCTGAGCAGGCCATGGCTGCATGACCCAAACGTCTAGGCGGTACCATCTACTCTTCACCAAAAATTAAAATTGGTAAAGAACGGAGCAGTTTTGACTATCCACGGAGAAGACAACATTCACCCCCCGAGAGGAGGAGAGGGTACAACTCTGTTGGAAGTTCAGCATAGTGAAGATGATGTATTGCTCAGTGGCATTCAATTTGATGAAGAACGGGCTATTCAGATGATGATGAATGAAGAAGAAAGGTATGTCATCCCACAGGCTGTAACAATCATGAGGAAAATGTCCTTCTTCCCTGGTATGAGATTAGGATGTAAACAGTAGGGAATCTCAGAACCCATTCAGGTAGTGCCGACTTCGCACCATTTTGGTCTCGGGTATAAATCAACGGAGGAAGATCTGGAAGGGCCTAGAAGGGGGCGATAGGCCAATTATGCCGGGACACTCAATGGGTACTTCGTCAAGGAACAGGAAGATTTCCCGTACTGCAGCTTTCTCGAGCCATGGATCGACGAGGAGACCAATCAAAGACTACTAGGGTTGGAGATCTTTTTCATTCATCAGTTGTCTGACATAGAAGAGAAAGAGACAGTAGAAGTGAAGGAAGAAGGAAAGAGGCCCCAAGAGGAAGATTGGGCCGACAGACTCGAGGGTACTGACGTGGGAATGCTGTTTAATGAGAAGATGGCCTAGCTGCATATAACCAATCAAGACTGCTACATGATAGGTTTCAGCGCACCATCCGATTGCACCAAGCTCATCATCGACGTGACTGCAAAAGAAGTGAAAAATTAGACCCTCGAGTTTTGTAATACGCAGGTTGTTTATCATGAGTCTAAGTTTGAGTCAGAATCTGTAATCGAGGGCACATCTGTTAGTGCTCCTCTCCCATCTTTTACCATCAAGTTTGTAATCCCCTCTGTTTTTAATGAAATGAACAAGGTTTCTGGTTACTCTGCTTTGTTTGAATTATTTCATATGCTTTTTGACGATTTTAAATTTGGTGGGGATATTCCCGAAGAAATAAAACTTTTAATAAAAAGAGAAGAAGAAATGCGTGCCCAACCAAAAATTGAAGAAACTTTGTCAATAAATCGAGGTAATGAAACTAACCCGCAAAATGTTCAAATTGGTTCTTCTTTATCCATAGTTGAACAAGAACAATTAATAACTTTATTAAAAGAATTCAAAGATGAGTTTGCATGGTCTTATGAGGATATGCCCGAAATTGATCCCGACATTGTTCAGCACCATATCCCTCTATACCCTGATGCTAAACCGGTTAAACAAAAATTAAGACGGATCCGACCAGAATGGGCTTTGAAGATCAAGGAAGAGGCTGACAAACAGATCAACGCTTGGTTCCTGATGCTAACCGCGTATCCAAAATGGGTAGCCAACATTGTACTGGTTTTAAAGAAGGACGGTCGAATCCGAGTCTGCGTGGACTTTCGGAACCTCAACAAGGCCAGCCCGAAAGATAATTTTTTGCTATCGCACATTGACGTCTTGTTAGACAGTAAAACGGGGCACGCCTTGTTGTCATTTATGGATGGTTTCTTTGGATACAACCAAATTTCGATGGATCCCGAAGACAGAGAAAAGATGACGTTCACCACACCCTAGGGGACCTACTGTTATCGTGTGATGCCATTCGGTCTAAAGAATGTAGGGGCAACCTATCAAAGAGCTTCCACTACTCTATTGCATGACATGATACATAAGGAGGTCAAGGTGTACGTGGATGATATGATAGTCAAATCAAAAGATCGGGATGGCCACATCACAGCACTGTAAAAGTTCTTTGAAAGGATTCGAAAGTACAAGATGCGGCTCAACCCGCATAAGTGTGTATTTGGAGTCATTGTCAGGATGATGCTTGGATTTATGATCACTCAACGGGGTATCGAGGTAGATCCTTTAAAGATCAAGGCAATTTTTGAAATGCCTCATCCGAAAACTGAGCGGGAAGTTAGGGGCTTTCTGCGAAGAATCCAGACGCCTTTGAGTGGGATCAGAAATGCCAAGACGCCTTTGATGCCATACGATAGTACCTACAAAATCCACCTTCTCTAGTTCCTCTCGAACCTGACAGGCCACTGATTCTTTACTTGTCAGTGACTGACTCAGCTATGGGATTCATGCTGGCACAAGAAGGTGAAACTGGAGTCGAAAAGGCTGTTTATTACTTAAGCAAGAAAATTACCGGGTCAAAAATATGGTACACGCCACTAGAGAAGACATGCTGGGCCTTGGTTTGGGCCACCCGAAAACTGAGGCACTACATGTTGTCTTTCATAGTAAATATCGTATCCCTGATGGATCCATTGAAATACTTATTTGAGAAGCCGATGCTGATAGGAAGGTTGGCTCGATGGTTGCTGCTGTTATCTGAATTTAATCTTTAGTATGCCACCCGAAAGTCAGTCAAGGGCAGAGCAGTAGCAGAATTCCTAGCCGACTAACTAATTGAAGGAGGCAAAGACACAGAATTCCAATTTCCCGATGAACAACTAGTGAAAGTCGGGGATGACAAGTGGACTCTATATTTTGATGGCAAATCCAATCAATATGGCTATGAAATAGGAGTCCTTCTTGTCATTCTCAATGAATCACATGTCCCGTTGTCTCTAAAACTCAATTTTGATGTCACCAACAATCAGGCTGAGTATAAAGCATGTTTAGCTGGATTGGAGGTAGCCTTAGAACTTGGGGCAAGGAAGTTGGAAGTCATCGGAGACTCTGCACTAGTAGTTTCACAAGCTAGAGGAGAATGGAAGGTCAGGGACGTGACATTGATTCTCTACCATCAGGAGCTAGAGAAGCTGATACTGTGCTTTGAATCGATAATCTTTACCCATGTGCCAAGACTGCAAAACAAGTTCGCCGATGCACTAGCCACCCTAGCATCCATGATTGACATACCGCCCGGAGCCGAAATGAGGCCCTTGATAATTGAGAAGAAGAGGAAGCCGGCATATGAGATAACAGCCGCCATTAAAGAAAGCATTAACAGCCTTCCATGGTACTTTGACATTCAGAACTTTGTAGAGAAAGGGGAATATCCCAAGTTTGGCAGCAAAATGGACAAAAGGGCAATATGATGACTATTTGCGCAGTTTGTCATATGTGGTGGTAGACTGTACAAATGAGGACATACTGGGGTCAACAAGCTGTGTGTAAACACTGAAGAGGGCCAAGAGCTGATGAAAGAGATACATGCAAGAGTCTGCGGACCACACATGAGCAGAAATATGTTAGCCAAGAAGATCCTACGACAAGGGTACTTTTGGATGACCATGGAGACGGATTGTATGCAGTTTGTGCAAAAGTGTCATAAGTGTCAGATTTACGCTAATCTTATGCATGTTCCCCCATCCCAGCTATATAATCAAACATCACCTTGGCCATTCTCAGTATGGGGGCACCGATGTGATTGACAGAGTAACACCGAAGGTATCAAATGGACATGAGTTTATCTTAGTGGCCATTGATTATTTCACCAAGTGGGTAGAAGCAGCTTCCTACTCGGTATTGAAAGCCTCCCATTTCGCTAAGTTTATCAAGCAAAACATCATTTGCCGATACAGGGTCCCACATGAAATCTTCTCGGATAATGGCTCACATTTCCAAGGAGAGGTTCTAGATCTTTTCAATGAATATCGGATAGTGGCTCACAAGTCCTCGCCATATCGGCCGCAGACCAACGGGGGAGTTGAGGCAGCAAACAAGAATATCAAGAAAATTTTACAAAAGACAATCAACTCACATAAAGATTGGCCAGAACATCTACCATTTGCACTCTTGGGATTCCGAACATAAATCCAAACTTCAACAGGAACATTGCCATACTCTCTAGTATATGGGATGGAAGCCGTACTCCCCATTGAAGTGGAAATTCCCTCACTAAGAGTAGTGGCCAAGGCCAATATCTCAGAAGCAGAATGGCAGAGGAACCGGATGGAAGAGTTTCTCTTGTTTGATGAGAGAAGACTGCAAGTTCTGTTTCATGTACAATGTTACCAAAGGAGGATAGCTCGGGCGTTCAATAAGAAGGTCAAGACTCGGGACCTCAAAGAAGGAGATTTAGTTCTCAAAGAAATCAGAGCTCCCATCTTCGACCCGAGAGGTATGTTTAAGCCAAACTGGTCCAGGCCATTTCTGATCAAAACCATCATGACTGGTGGTGCAGTCATTATTATGGATCTGGATGGAAATGTGTTCTCCACTCCAGTTACTCTCGATCAGCACAAAAAGTACTATCCTTAAGATAAAAATAAAAGCTCATTGAGTTGAAAATTGAAAAGGCAACTCAGGCAAAAGTTAGAGCGGCCCGCAAGGCCGAAATCTCGAAAGGGCGACATTGGCAAAAACTAGGGCATCACAAAAGGAGAGTGTCAATACCCAAGGAAAAATCGAGCCCGAACTGCGTTATGGCCTGATTCCATCTTTTTGGGATACGTAGGCAGCTTCTTTAAAAGAAGTCCGTCCACATTCTTTGTTTTTAACCATCTTTGAATCTGAGTAATACCAGCGCAAATTAATTTTTAGATTCTGATAATAAAGTCATTAAAAGTTTGGATAAATTTAAACCATCTTAAACATAAAGTGGGAGCTTATCATTACTTTGATCAGAATTACAATGTTTTAAATAAAAGGAGGGGCACGCAAGTCCCAAACTCTACAAACAAAATAAGGAAAAGCTATTGAAATTTTTTTTAAATAAAGCAGTGATCCTCAAATCCTTCTCCTTGTTGCTACATGTTTCCCCTCTTCTTTATCGTTCTTCTCCCTATCTTGTATCAACCACGTCTTGTATTCAGCAGAAAGCTTAGGGCATTGCAGCTCCTGCATTTCCACACGTGAATGAGAAGGCCAGGCATCATGATACAGTGTTAAAAATGGAGCCCGCAGCATAGATGGGAACAGACAATCACGAATGTTGGGAAAGATGGTCTGACTGCGGCCGACCTGCCGTATAATTCGATGGGGGTAATAAAAGGTAGTCTGACGTAGGCCAACCAACAGCACACCAGGATGATCCATAATAGTCAAGGTCACGACAGAGATCCGCCACCAAAGACACTACTAGGTAATGTCTGGGCTGGTCAGAGAAGAAAGATACTGTCGCCAAACTGCTTCGGTGTCACATATCTGATAACGGGGGCAGTAAAGGAAAGTAGCAGCATTGTGCCTATCAGTGGGGGGCTTCTGAACAAGGTTTACCCTCTCCATCAGCCAGATCTGTTGCAAGAGTAAGAACAGTAAGAGAAAGGCTTTGCGGTGTGACAGTGAACTTAATATAGAAAAAGATATTGAGCTTACCTAAAGAAGTAAGGGGCTGCCAGCAAAGGTGTTAGTCTCACCACGATGAAAAGCGTCTAATCCCAGCAGTGTCTTGGCTAAAACAAGTGACACGAAATCCCTCCCCATCCACGTCTGTCCTGTAATGTCGACCAAAGCGCAACTAACTCGCCCGTCAAAAGGGGCAAGAAGATACTGGGAGAGAAGGCAAAAGCAAAGTGCGTAGCGTCGCCGTAGCTGAAAACCAAGGTCACTGAGGTCACCAGTAGGATAAAACCTCTCAATAAT
>JAULJZ010208160.1:0-18906 GCA_032270985.1 Heliamphora pulchella | reverse complement strand
TTTTTGTTGTTATTTTATAGTTTATTAATTAATTGTATATAAATATCTGATTTTGAGTGTCCATGTGTCAAATTTTGAATTTTTAGGACTTTTGTTGTACTATGGGCAAAATGGTCAATTTACCTTAATTATGAAAATTTTTAATTTTTATTTTAATTTTTTATATTATTTACTTAATTTAAGCTGTTTCGAGACTTTTCTAAGTGTTAGGACTTTGCCTCTGAGTATTTGGTCTCTTTTAGGGTTTCCGAGTCAAAATTAGGGTTTCATATTACTTTGAGTTTTTGGGCTAATTAGGGTTTCTCTTGTTTATGTAGCGACCTATGAGCGAAGTTGTCATAATTTAGGTGGTTACTACTAGGGTCTGAACCAGAGTGTTACAAGTAGACTCGGATGACCCAAGGTTGGGACGGCTGACAAGCCTGAGCAATTCAATAGACTCTCTAAAGGACTTAATCATTTCATATGGGAAATTGAACCACCAAAGTACCAACAGCTCAAGTGTCCGAACAACTATATAAAAGACTACATAGTATTTCATCGCACAAACTATGAAATATAGCTCCTATTACAGACAAAGACATTCCGTAACACAGACTGTGAAGCATAGCACAGACTATGATAGTAGCTCTGACTACTTGACTATACTCCCACGGCACAGACTATGAAGACAGCACAGACTGTATTATTACCACGATGTAGGTCGTGAAGATAGCACAAACTGTAGCGTAGCTCTGACTATCTATTCATCAAGACATAGCACTGACTATGTGGCTCAGCACAGACTGAACAGTCAAGATATAGCACATACTATATGAATATAGATTCCTCTAAGAATCGAGAGACTGTCCTAGAGACAATGAAGACAATAGCAGTACAGTCCTACATGGGACGTTGGGAGACATGTGATTTGGTGGCTAAAGAAAGGATTTGTCGGACTATAGGACCCTCCTACTCGAGTCACTCGAGTGAGAGTGACCCCGAGTTACTCGACCCGAGTGGGTTGGGTATTAGACCCAAGCGGGTTGGATACCCACGGGGCACCGTTGGCCGACTTAGTTAAGTTAGAGTAGAACACAACCTAGTCGATTGTCAAATAAAATCTCTTGATTTTTCGAAATTACCTTTCATGATTTAATTATATCTCTTAAAGAAGCCTATCCCAATTCTAACATAACTCTTCTGAGTGTTATAAATAGGAGAGATAGTGATGCTTCCGGGATAATCAAATTTTAATAACCAGCTACCACATTCATACTGCTAATATTCCATCCTCAATTAGCTTTCTCATTCACCCAACCTTGTCTCTCTCCATTATGTGTTTCTGATCACTTTGTATATTTTCTCTCTCTAATTATTCTTTAATTAATCATTCTAAAAGAACCCCTACAATTTTTTAATTGAGTCGACAAAAAAAATCATATCCTAACTATTCTAGGTGGTGTCATGAACTCTAATTTGCCATTCTATTTGGAAGGCCACAATTTTAATCAAATCACACACTAACTTGTCTTTGCTCACCACCTCAAAATTCGTTAATTTTAGTCTTCCAGTTCCCTAAAACTGCACCCTTGATTAGTATCATCTCCGTCAACTTCCTATGCATCACAAACATGCAAAGAATACCAAATACTACATAGAAAGGTTATTTACAAAACATCCTACAATTTTCTCAAAAAGCATGCCCTTTCTTAATCAATTTGTTAACACCAATTTCAGAAACCTAAGATTCACAGAAACAAATCAAAATTAAACTAAAACCTGATTCTTAATGTTTTACAAAACCCTAACAGGAGAGAGGGAGAGAGATGTACCTTGCTGAGAGGATGGCAGGCGGATAGCTGGAGAGAGAGATGCCACAAAGAGAGAGAGAGAGGAAATGCCTATTTGCTTTTCTTTTAAAAAATAGACCGCTCAGATTAAATTTTAAAATCTAAGGGCTGAAAAAAAATTGGAGGCATGATGCTCCAAAATCAGTTTCGGGTATGCGAATACGACCCCCAAAAAAGTGCAGAAATCTAGCGAAACGTTGAAACCACTACTTGCGCAGTACATTTCTTGCCAGCTCTCCCATCCATCTCTTGCACCCTCGCCACATTCACGTCTCGCCATCTGAACCGCCTCTATATTTTCTCTCTACTCTGTAGATTACCGTCACGGCCCGTCTGCACACACTATCTCTCTATCTGTCTCTCTCCCACGACCACATAGAGGAGCACCTTACATTGATATAGAAACTTTAAGAAATAGGAATGTCGGACGACGAAGGAGGGGAAGAGTACTTGTTCAAGGTGGTGATAATAGGGGACTCGGCAGTGGGTAAATCGAATTTGCTGTCTCGATATGCTCGGAACGAGTTCAACATGCACTCCAAGGCCACGATCGGAGTGGAGTTCCAGACCCAGAGCATGGACATCGACGGCAAGGAGGTCAAGGCCCAGATTTGGGACACCGCTGGCCAAGAGCGCTTCCGTGCTGTCACCTCTGCCTACTACCGTGGCGCCGTCGGTGCCCTCGTCGTCTACGACATCAGTCGCCGCACCACCTTTGACAGCATTGCCCGCTGGCTTGATGAGCTCAAAAGTAAGCTCTAAGCTGTATAACAAATTCTACATACCCACTTATTTGTATGTACATTCCAATAGCTAGTGCCGCAAGTTCTGATTTGTCATTTTGTTTCGTTAGAAGCAAAGTGGTTTTGGGTTCATTGTTATTGATTGATTAATTGATTGCTTGGTTTAATAATTGTGAGAATTGGGACTTCAGATCTGACACTTTTTGTGATGGTTGTCTTTCTGTTTGGACTTGGGGATAAGAAACCTTACTAATAATCTAATTAAACCATGAAAAGTTTGGTGACGGGTGCTCCTTTTATGGGTGAGATGGGAATTTGGCCGTATTTCTTTTGCCTTTTTATTTTCCTAATCTATTTTAGGTGTTATATTTTCGTGAAGAATTTTGCACTTAGGGACTCGTGTTTTCTAAGCATTGTGATATTTGACGGTTCGAATAACAAAACTAACATATGAGTAAACTACATTAGCTTAGCCAGCGGGCTTGCTCAGTGGCCATAAAGCCACTTTTGGAGTTCCTTTACAATAGTGATATTTTCATCTGATCATATCGTTAATAATTTTTTGGGTTTCACTGTAATATCATGCAAAAAAAAACTATATTACCTTGTATGTGGGGATTGTTGGTTCAAGCCAGAGTAACACATAATTTACAAGTGAAATGCATTCTTGCCTCCTTTGTTTGCTAACTGTTGAAAATTTGTATCTCCTATCTCACTGACCTTGTCATCATTGCTTCTCAAGATTTATGAAGGTGACAAAATATTATAAATTTCAATTTGCGCAATCCGTCACCAGTCATATCAGCATAATTTTGGTCTATATGCATTTGCATTATTGCATAGACTGGAATGGTGATGAATGTAAAGTTAGTCACTGAGGGGCCATGAACTTCCTTTTTTTCCTTCACTAATTTGCATCTTTGTCAACCTTGCTCTTGATCCATAAGACATAAGAGTCATATGGTTCCGCTAAGATCAACAAGTGTTTATAAACAGATAAAATGCACCAAAGCACCTTTTGTTTAATGCATATACCAGTTAGGATGTTCAAGGGAAGACTGCTTTCTTATGTTCTGTTATTGATCATAGTTTCTGATCTAATTTGATGATTTATGATGTACATCGTGTGAAAGTGAAATATTTTCTTATTTTAGGTAGTTTCTTCCTTGTTGCTTTAGGTGAGTGTTTGATATTTTGGTTGTTAAAGTTTTCATAATTTAGTTTCAGATTCTTCCCAATTAGCTGGATAACGCATATGGGCATGTCATTGATGATAAGTTCATTGTTTTTACCTACTTTTTAGCTTATTTCCAAAATTTACTGCTTCCCTCGTATTTAGTGATTTCCAAATATTACACTATTGTACGTATTTGTATTTCAGATTCGAGTTTTGTATGTAAGTCATGATAGGGATTGACAAGAATCATTAACCACAGTGATTAAAACTAGGAATAAAACATACCTAAAATCATTTGTTTGTTTGCTAGCCCAAGAAGGCACATCTCACAAATCTCTCATAGCATTTGTTTCTCCATTCTAGTGGTTGTGTGGAAGTGATAAACATCCCTTTCAGTGTTGGAAGCAAACATTTCCCTAGATTCAATCGAGCACTAAGATGGAGAATTGATCATATTAAATTACCAATGTTGATGGGACTCGGGATTCTCTCCTCCACACCATCAGGAATATTTTTGCACTTGCTTTTTGAGTTGCCCAATGTCGCTAATGGAGTTGCTTTACACATTACCTTCAATCTAACATCCTGGGTTGGCAGCCTGCGAGTCCTTCACACCACTTGGTGAGTAATGATTTGCCAACGAAAACCCCAAATGAAAGAGGTGTAGACTGATAGAAAAGAGAACCAAAAAAAAAATAAATCTATTATTCCATTTAAAAAGCTTAAACATAAACATAAGGTACATAATGCAAATAGAACATAATCTAAAATTCTAATTAGTCTTAATGGCTCCACTACCCTTTCGCTAACAAATAAATGATAACATAATCATAACCAAAAAATACACTTTTACACCCTCCTCAAACTCATAATGTGAGCTCGGTTAGCAGTGAGAGTTTGCCAAATAAGAATCGAAAACGAGCTAAAGTGTGAGTCTTGGTGAAGAAATCAATAAGCTGCAATGACGAGGAGACGTAAAGGAGATTAATAGTACCAAGATGAAGATGTTGACAAATAAAGTGACAATCAATCTTTATATGCTTGGTACGTTTATCGAAGACAGGGTTATGAGCAATTTAGATTGCACTCTTGTTATCGCAGTAGATAAAAGGAATGGAGAAAGAATTACCAAATTAGAGAGGAGCCACCGGAGCCAAACAATCATAGTGATAGCATGGGTCATGGCACGATATTTAGCTTAAGCAGCAGAACGAGTAATGACTAACTATTTTTTTCTCTTCCAAGAAATGGAGTTACCAAGAAATATACAAAAATCAGTAATAAACTTGCAATCAGATACATCACCAGCCCAATCATCAGCATAAGCCCGAAGAGTCAACGATGAAGAAAGAGACAAGAATAAACTTCGAAAGATAGTATCATGAACATAATGCAAAATGCAAAACAAAGTTGCCCAATGAGTAAAGCGAGCAGAGACAAATTGACCCACCACATGAATGACATGTAATCTCAGGACGAGTCATAGTAAGATAGACTAAACACCCAACTAGCTCTCGATAGGTAGTGGGATCCTCAAGGGGAACGACATTAAAAGGAGAGAACTTTGCATGTAACTTAATCGGTTTATCCACAACCTTATCATCTATGAGGTGAGCACGGTGGATCACCTTGTTTTCATATTTGGATTGAGATAAGTGATAGTCCTTAGAGGAAGAAGCAACCTCTATACCAAGAAAGTATCGGAGAGGACCCAAATTTTTCATCTTAAATGCACGAAGCAAATATTATTTCATTTCAGAGATAGCAGCAGAATCAGAATCAATGATAATCATGTTATCCCTATGTAATAACAAAATAATCATTCCAACTGGAGTGTGGCGGAGAAAAAGGGAGAATCATGAGGAGAAGGAGTGAAATCAATCTGGGTACCAGTGAAATGAAAGCGATCATACAAGGTACAAAGGGACTGCTCCAAACCATAAAGGCCATGATGAAGAAGACACACAGACCTATTAAGAAAAACATTCTTGACATCCAGCTAAAAGAGAAGCCACTGATGAATTGTAGCAATAGAAATTAGAGTACGAACTGTAGTTATTTTGGCTATAGGTGCAAATATTTCATTGTAATCAATCCCATATTTCTGACAAAAATCATTGACAACTAATCTAGCCTTATAGCGTTCTAAAGAACCATCAGAATGAGTTTTAAATTAGTAAACTCATTTACATCTAATAAGGTTTTTATCGGTGGCAATGGAACTAAATTTGAAGTACAAATCTTTTGAATAGTAGTTAATTCTTTTTGCATGGCATTGATTCAGTAGGGGTCAATACATGCTTTTTTATGGGACTGGGTCTCAAAATAAGTATGAATAGCAGATAAGAAAGCACGATAAAAAGACAAAAAATAGATATTAGAAAAATCAAGTCTTATCGGTGGGGTACAATCACGAAATGGGTAGCACCGCTTACGGGGATAAGGATCCATAGAAATAGAGGGAGCTGGGTCAAAGTTGGTGGAGACATGTTGAAAAGGAGAAGGCTGCCTGCGAGAATAAACTAATGGGGGAGTTGTAGCTGGAGGACGAAATGTAGAAGGAAGCTTAGAAACATTGGGAGTTTGAGTAAACTCTTCAGAAGGCACATCATGCAGAAAAGGATTAATATGAATTATATCCTCTTTGGGGAGTGGGGCAAACTTGGAAGGGAGAGTAACGTATGAAAGTTGCTCAAGAAACACAACATGAAGAGAGACATAAAACCATTTAGATGTAGGATAATAACACCGATACCTTTTTCTGTTGAATACCATGGCCTAAGAAGACACAGAGAGCTATGCGGGTGCTAAGTATAGTGCACTCCCGTTTAGGGAGAAGGACAAAACAAATATAAACAAAGATACGTAACAACCAGTAATTAGGAATGCGTCCAAACAACTTTTCATAAGAAGAGATGTCAGAAAGAAGATGTGTGGACATGCGATTAAGAAGATACACTACAATAAATACTACTTATCCCTAGAAAGTAGCAAGGACAAAGGAAGAGAGAAGAAGGGAGCGAGTTGTGTCAAGGATGTGCTGGTGCTTTCGTTTAGTTCTACCATTTTATGCGGGAGTATCAAAATAGGAAGATTGATGAATAGTGCCAGATGCAGCTAAGAAGTCTGTGAATTCAGTTAGAAAATACTCCTTATTGAAATCAGAACAAAGGGTCTTTATAGTAGTAGAAAGCTGAGTGTGAACCATGAAATAAATCAATGAAATGTGCGGTAAATACGAAGTAAGTCAATTGTGAGACATGAGATACACCCAATAAAAATGAGTATAATTATCAACAAATGAAATATAGTACACTGACCCTCCTTTAGTTGCAATGGGGAAGGAACCCACTCATTGGTATGAACAAGAGATAAATGAGATGTAGAAAGAGGAGTACTTTTACTAAAAGGTAAAGTTGACATTTTCCAAGTTTACAACCGCTGCACTCAGAAATGTCACTAGCAAACACTTTACCCAAGTTACCAGACTGAACTAACTATTTTAAGCGCTCACTAGATAAATGATCTAACCTAGAATGTCAAAGATAAAAAGAAGTGTGCTAATCTAAACAACAACAACCAAAAAAAAAAAAGATAGAACTGCAGAGAAAGAGTCCAAAGGAATGAGCAAATTTTTCAACACAAATCACCAGTCCGACGCTCAAGCCCAATCTGTTTTTGAAACGTCCGATCCTGAACAACCTAACCAGAAAAAGAAAACAAAACATTAAAATAAAAAAGCTAACTAATAAAGAGTGAACAACTGTGGCATATAAATGACATTAGAAATAGATAATGAAGAAGATGAGAAAGGGACAAGCGAGCGATAGAAACAACATGCATAGAAGCACCATTGGCAGTTGAAATATTAATGGGAGAAGAGGGGGAAATAAGATGACTGAGACTTGATAAATCAAATGTCATATGATGAAAAGAGCCATAATCAAATATCCAGGTAGTGGGTGAAATACCAGAGAAATAAGAACCCATGTAAACCTAAAGAAAAAGTGGTCATAGAAAACGAATGAGGTTGGAGCCCAAAGGAGTTTTGCATGCTCTTAAACTGCTCAAATGGAAACGACACTAGGAAAATCTTGCAAGTCCAAAGAAAAACCTCATGGGTCAAATAAACGTACCCCAAAACAAAATCAGTGCTTATACCTAAATCTCAAATATTAAAATCTCGTACCAAAATCTTATCAAGGTGATCGAAGAGCTACTATGGAAAGGAAATCAAAGAGGCAAAATAGAGACTGCACTAAGTGGACTAGACTGTCTTCTAAATTCAAAAGTCATAGGGCCTAATAGTGGTCCGACGAAAATCGTCATAATCTACTGTCAAGTGGAGGTTGGATGTGTTTTGTGGCTGTTGTTATTAGGTCTTTTTTGTTTCTCTTAGGTAGTCTGGTTGATAGGTCTCCTCCTATATGTTAGTTGATGTAACTACCTGGGGTATGCTCCTTGTAAACATGTATTTTTTTTTTCTTTTATGTTACCATTAATTACCCAAAAAAAAAAAGAAATCAAATATACCTTTGTGGCCCTTGTTGCAAGACAAATTATGAGAGAATATTCAAGTGTTTATTAAAATTGGATCTTATTTGAATTATGTAAACCTTATTTGACTTTATATGATAAATAAGCTTGATAAGATCAAGTGTTTATTCAGCCTAAAGAACATTTGGCTATGCTTGGTTGATTGGAATAAATTGTGGAATGGAATGATGATTTTTCCGGAATACCCATTTCAGTGTTTGGTTAGCCAAAAAATGATGGAATGCCAATTGAAAATGTAATTACTATTCGCCCATTTAATGGAATGGGCATTCCAACGCAGAAACCAAGGAATTGTCGGTCATTCTTGTACAAAATCATTCTAGTAAACCAAATACTACCTTAGGAGTTCTGTACAAATCATTCCATTAAACCAAACACTACCTCAGGAGTTCTTGCCAAAGTATGGTGGGATCCTTATTTCTCTCTCTACACTCAACAAAATGTATCTAGTAATGAAAATAATAATCTTTTTCAATGGCTAGTCAACTCTATATTTATTATATGCGACCCAACTCCTAGATAGGCTTGGATTGGGACTTCTAAAGCTCCTTTGAAGTCCAGCTCCAGTTGGTTTCTTGTATCCTGCTTTCATTTTGATAAATACTACCAATTGGTTACAGTTAATTCCACTACATAATGTAATTGTACTCCAGCACCCGAAGATTTAAATTATTAATTATAATCACAATGCAACAACTGCTCACTTAGTTGACTTTAGTTCTAGACCACAACACCACAGTCATTATTCACTGTCTTATGAACAATTCAATACAATGACCAGTACTAGATTGAAGTGACTAAACTAGTGGACTACCTCAAAGGGATATTTATTTGCTTTTAAACAAATGGTGGAATTCTTCTAGAAAAGAATGTTCTTGTGACCCTAACATTAAACCACTTAAGATAATGAGGTGTTGTCTAAGAATAATCACTCATTGGCAAAATGACTCAGATTAGCAGATTGAGTTCATAGCTTTTCTCAGGATTTATTTAGAGTTCATTGCATAGGGCAGTATAAGATTCACAACAAATTAGATAGGAGGTTTTACATGATGTGATGCTTATGGTAGTCTTTCACTTCAATACTAGAGTTAAACCATCCTATCACATAGTGGTTAATCACGTTTCAGTTGACCTAATAGTAAGTGAAGTTTATTAGCAACTATGCAATTCATTCCAAGTTACTAGATTTGCAATTTATAGCTACTGTAAGTGAAACTCTGTAACTTATGTAAATCACGTTCAAAGTAACTAAGGGCTAATCCATTCATATCATGAATCATGTTCATTTTGTATGAATAAACCAATACCCATCTTAGGGTTGATTTCAAATAAATATTTCAAATTGGTTTGAGAGCTTACTACCCAACAATCTTAGGGTTGATAATGCCATTGGAATTTGCAATGAACCGCCACTCTATCTGTCAATCAATGAATATGAATTAAAAATACAATACCCCAGTCTAAGACTTGGTACTTCCACTGTTCACGTTTACTATCCAGTGAAACCATAGCTAAGGGAATGGGCTTGGAAGAATCGCAGGGGAAGAAGTCTCTGTTGAGCTCAAGTGCTCAACTCTAGTCCTACTTTGAAATGACTTGAGAAAAAAGAAAAGAGTTGGTACCCTTATCTCTGTTACACTAATTTCAAACCACTTTGGGAGACATTAACTTTGAGGTTGTAGGTTTGAACCTAAGGCCAATCACTTTGTGCACTAGGGCTCGTTTGTTTTTGGGATATAGTGGTTTTGGATTAACTTGGATTGGACTGAGAGTCCAGGGACTACAATCCTTAGCATTGAAACATAATCCAGTCCATTGTTTGTTTGAATATGGTACAATTTCCATGACTATTCGATCCATTGTTTGACTTGCAGAATAACTATATTGGATTAGTTGTTAATTTACTGTCCACTCCTTTAATAATGAACCACATTCCAGAAATGCCCCTTGTTAGTAATTTACTAGTCGGTTCAACTCCCTCACAGCATGCCAACTTCAAAGAGAAAAAACCAAAGACCAGCTTTATCACCCAAGATTGGAGTTTGATTGTCGGCAGATGTCAATGGTTCAGCGGCGTAGGATCTCCCAATGAAAAGACTCCAGATAAAACAAGGACATCTGCACGTATGCCTTAGGTTTAACGTAGAAAGGGCATATCAGTATTTTTGCAAAGCTAGTCCAGATGGGGCCTAGTATGAGGCTGGGTAATCCCACCCCCTAGGTGGGATTCGTTTATCCCATGTATGGGCCATTAAAACAGTTGGGCTGGATATTATTTAGAGTCCTAAATGCTTTCAAACACCGGCTTAACCCTGATTAAATGAAGACAAACGAGCACATTATGCCAAAGGTTTGGTCTTCCAATCAACCTCTCCCTAGACCCCATTCATGGAGACTAAATTAGGTGTGCTTCTTTCTATACCAACGAGAATTATATCAGTAATGGGTTTCCTGTCCATTTGCCAATCATAGCCAAGCCTATGACTGCCTTGGAATGTTTGAACTACAGTTTCAGTTGGAATGGTTTCGCTGGGTTGCTTCCCCCCGCCCCCTGGGGAACAGAACAATAAGAGAAAAACGTGCCCCATTTTTCTAACTCAAAAAAAAAAAATCCCAAACATATACATATACTGATTGTGTTAGGAAAGGTGTAGAGGCAAAAATCTTATGATTTTGCTTTGTCCTGTAGATGTTTAAGTTAAACATTTTTTAGCATATTGGTGTAGATCATTTTCACTTCTACCTTTCCACTTGTGTGCCTTCCTCACTGGATGATTTATATTTGTACCTTAGCCACATAGATTTGCTTGTGGCCTCCTCCTCATGGACGAACCAAGTTCACGATTCCAAAAACTAAAACACGAATAATCAGCCATCACGATGTCACATCATGATTTCAATCAAATGATTCAAATCAACTGATTCTTTCTCTGACGCCATTTGAGATTTGTTTTCCCAATAAGTAAACACTAATACCAGTTGAGATGGATTTTAAAAAATAAGTTTTCAGTAAGAGTGCACAATGGCCTCTGTTAGGGGCGTGAACGAACGGAGCCGAGCCTAATCGAGTTTGGGAATTTTTTATATTGTTCAAGCTTGGCTCGATCTCGAATAAATTTGCTCATTATTGTTCAATTTTGGCTCGTTTAAGGATAGCTATATTTGAACTCGGCTTGAGCTCGACTCGTATAGCGTAAATGAGCCGAATCGAAGTCGAGCTCGAATTTGAGGGTTTTTTATTTGCAAGTAAATTTAGAATCTCTTTTTAGAAAGATAGTAACAAAAATTTAAGAACCCTTTAAAAAAATAAGAAACCAAATTTAACCAAGTAAAAAACAATCCACCAAATTTTAAATCATCCATAATGTACTAAATAACAAATAGATCCTCCAAAATTAACCAAAAAAGAAAAAATTCTTCATGAAGCAAAGTTTTTTTGCACATCCATTGCATTGGAACAAAAAAATTATGTTCAAACTAATAGAAATGACTTCAACAAATTTTTCAATGAATTAGATCTTATCAAAGGACTCTTCCATTCTTCTTCTTAGCTCAATAGGGAAAGATGCAAACTAAGTTGTTCAATGTAGCTCCCACCAAAAAATGATCCAAACTCCAAGACTTTTCAAATTGAAATCTAGAAGCCTACACAAAGAATATCCCAAATTATGCTCTCATAATTAATACCAAAAAAATGCAGAATAACTTATTTTCCCAAAATATTGGAAGATAATTTATCTTAAAAATGGTGATTAAAGTTTTCAAAATAGATGCTCTCAACTTCCTTGATAAGATCGAATTCTTACCTTTATTGAACACAAAAAAATCAAAAACTGCGTGTGATCCTCATTCCCTCACTGAATTCAAAAAAAGTAGATCCCTGAATGCACAAACACAACCCCAAAAAAAAAAATGGTATAAGAAATGAGAGAGAAAATGGAATAATAACATAATACTATTATAAAAATATAATAATTCACTATAAACAATAAACATGGGCTTATAATTTTGCAGTTGACAGTATATTTCTATTAAATGAAAAAAAAAACGTAATAAAATAAGCAAACTTGGTGCCATAACAATTAAGGTAGCACAATTTCCTCGTAAAACCCAAATGTAGAATAAAACCCCGTTCTAATTTTCACAACTAAAATGTAGGCAACCACAATCTTGACAGCAAAATCAACCGAAATGTAGCAATTCACAACCTAATTCAATAGGAAAAAGAGTTTCTGAAAATTACTTCATATCATTTTGCCAGCATCTCGTTTATGTGCTGTTCTTTGCTAAGTCAAATTGGTGTGTAAATTTTCGCATACTTATTTACACTCTGTATCTTGTTGTAGAACTACAGAAAAAGAATGTATTAAGTTATATCATTTGTTAAGTCAAGTGTTGCTCTGTCTTTTCAGATATTATTCCCATTTCTAGTTGAGGTACGACAACATTAGGAAACTAGGGCCTAAGGCTAACTCTAATGGGCATCGTGGTGAGTTAATAACTTAGTTGCACGATCCTCCTAATAGGGTGACGAATTTGTTAAAGAACCTCACTCCTACGCTCCAAAGTAAGAATCTTGTAAAAATCTCGCTCCCAACTTAGATAAAACCTCTCAAATATATAAATTTCCAAAAAACAAACTAAAAGTGAGAAAATAAGAAAAAATCTATAGAATTAATAAGATTATAGAATAAAATTAAATCAAATATTTTCTAGTACTCTATATTTACATAACATATATTTATATTTACAAAAATAATATGTATTTGATACTAATCTATAATATTTATTCTTATTTTAACATATATTACAATTAAATAAAAAAATATTTGGTAGAATATATAAAATAAATAAACGCTCCTATAGGCGCTCCCAATCTTAGACTCTTCTGTATGGCCTCGCTTTCCCGCACTCGCTGCCGCTCCCGTTTCGTGCAACTAAGGTTAATAACCTTAAAATGAACCAAACAATATCGATTGAAGCCATATAACAAACCTCAATTGATGGATCTAAACAAGTGGCAATGACAAAAGAGGGGGGAGAGAAGAAATCAAATACAGCGGTGGCGATAAGGTGCGAGGCAGTGATGGCGAGTGCCAGTGGTGATGTGGGGCGAGGCAGTGATGGCGAGCAGTGATGGTGTGTGGCAACACGAGCGGCGGAGACGTGAACAGCGGCGGAGACGTGAGCAGCAGCGGTAGCGGCGGACGACAGCCAATGGGAGTGGAGCGAGTGACTCTGGCGAGTCCGATTTGTGCCGTTCACGATATCGATTGATCCATGAATCTAACTTAGTGACTGATAACTAAGAAGGTAGATGGTTGACCGGCTGAGGAAGGAAGAGTTTAGGTCCTTTAGGGAGAACTGCAGCGCCTCTTGGAATTGGAAAGAACAAAGAAGTGTAGCCCTAATTTTTGTGAGTTGTGAGTCCATAAATTAGGAATAAAAAGTAGCCCTATAAGAGGTATTTATATATATTTTATTATATATTATTAATATATTTTATAAAAAGTAGCCCTATGAGTTTGTAATATATTTTATATAGAAGTATTTATATAAATTACGAATAAAAAGTAGCCATAATTTAAGTAGAAGTATTTATATATATTTTATATAGAGGTAAAAGTGTAGCCCTAATTTTTTTATAAAGTGTTATATATATTTTTTACAAGCTTAACGAGTCATTATCAAGTCGAGTTATTAAACGAGTTATTCATGAACTTATACGAGCCGAGCCTGGCTCATTTAATAAACGAGCCTAATTTTGCGTTCATGAACGTTTCATTTATTATACGAACTGAACTCAAGCGAGGTTTTATCGAGCCGAGCTTGAGCTGTTCTTAAACAGCTTGATTCGTTTGCACCCCTAGCCTCTATTTTTCTTCAGTTAAAACAAATGAACATGAATCGTTTAATCTATAAGCATATAACTGATTAAGATTTAATTAATCACAACCAAAATTAATCCCACATATAACTTGTATTGTTAGCTCTTTTGTTTGATGTGGCTGTTGTGGTGGAAGCACAACAGAAGAACATTTGATGGGGTTGAGTCCCCATTGTTTAAATTGAAGTGTGTTTTCTTAGTACGATGTATAGTTAGCTCTTTGAGAGGGGCACTCAATCTCGTTTTGATACAATTGATTTTATGTAGTCATTATCGACAAGGTGACTTCTTGTCGAGGATTTTGTAGCCTCTTTGTCCAGCTGTCCCCTCTTTTTGTATATGGGTAGCATCCCTTTTATGCCTCTTTTAATATCTTAGTTACTTATCAAAATAAATAAATAAATAAATCCTACATATAGTCAATTTATATGATCTGACTTCCAAAATTTATTGGTATGCTGACTTTACTTTTTCTCAAATCTGACTTCTCTTTCAAAATCATCTTTAGCTTGAGTTCTCAATCTTGAATCTTCAACTATGAAATTTGCTCAAGGACTCGACTAAGCTACAAATAAATTACTCTTTGGAAGAACATTGCCAACCAATGTTATGTAAATGGCAAAATAACTAAGGAGAGAATTAGGTACATTAGTAATTTTTCTAGAAATGGCTCTTTCAAAAGCTTTTGACTAACTCGATGACTTAAAAATGTGGTCATTTACAGTGAGGGTCATTTTAGTACCAGGGCAGCTAGAATGGCACGGTACCACTTAAAATGACACAAGCAGCATTTAGCTTATTTGCGAATTTCATTTGATGGATGAATATGCACTGATTTTATTATGATACTGCGTATTCTTTTCTGCATCCATGAGCTTCCATAATATTCCTTTTTATTTGGGGGTTCTTTTTTTCCACACGGGGGAATGGTGAATCATTGTCATATAAATGATAATCTATTTTATCTAAGAGGCTGGTTTTTTTTTGAACTCTGATTCAGATGATTGTGTAATCTAAAGATGATGATGTTAAAGTTTGAGCTTAAAAAATCAATCATGCAGCTCATTCTGATACAACAGTGGCAAGGATGCTGGTGGGCAACAAATGCGACTTGGAAAATATCAGGGCTGTAAGTGTTGATGAAGGTAAGATCCTTGCAGAAGCAGAAGGGTTGTTCATTATGGAGACATCTGCCCTGGATTCAACAAATGTTAAAAAGGTTTTTGAGATGGTTATTCAAGAGATCTACAACAATGTGAGCAGGAAGGTCTTGAATTCTGAATCTTACAAAGCAGAATTATCAGTCAACAGGGTGAGCCTTGTTTCTAATGGGACCGATGGTTCTAAGCAGACTCCGACCCACTACTCTTGCTGTTCAAGGTGATTATTGTTCCATTTATTTTTCAATTGATTTATTATTTCTACTTTGTTGTTTGTTTCTTCATTCGGTTTTCATAAGGTTCTTGATGGGGTAGTTAATTAACAATACAATTGGTATTGTGTGTTCTAAATTTAAAAAGAAGCTGTTGTTGGTTCATGAAAAAAGATGAAATGAAAATATCTCCGCATATTGAGGACATTTAATTGCACAATTTATTGTGATTGTAAAATTATCTATATTTGTTAATCTTTTCAAGATGCTTCTGGGGCTGCTTCTTTATAAATGTTTTTAGTCTATTTTTGTTTTCCCAGTGTGTTGCATGTTATCTTCAAACAAATGTGGGCTTGAATCGTAACTGAACTTGACTAGCTGCCACTTATTCTTAGTGTATTGTGTTTTCCATGTCATTGCCGGATCTTTGGCTTGATTCTATGCACATTGTGCGTTTAGTACTGATTCAGAACTGCATAGAATGTTCTCACTTTGGAGAAGGGTTCTGATAGTTTTATTTTATTTTTTATAATCAGCTGCTCTGATAGTTGTTTACTGTTAGCGTCTCTTTGGAATTGTTTTCAAATTTTTTCGTTTTTGTTCTTCGTGTTTTTTAAAATAAAGACAATAAGAAGTTTGAAAACATCCACCGTTATTCATATTGTTTGCATTATTTTAGCAAACTGGCTTTCAAAATCAAAAACATCCTTTTGTGTTTTTTAAAAATTAAGTTTTGGGATGATCTGTGTTTAGTTTCCTTCCTTTTCAGAAACTATTTCCGGTTCTCCGAAACAAAGAAAAAATACTAGGCATTTTTTTTTGGCAGTCCTGTTTTACAAAAAAGTTTCAAATTCCTTTTTGAATTACTTAAATCATTTTTTATACGAAATTAAAAATAACTGAGTTTAAATCTTCTCTTTTTGTTTCTAAAAACGCAAACAGAAATGAATATAAAAATAACCGAGTTTATCTTTTCTTTGTTTTTTTTAAAACACCAAAACAGAAATGAAAATTTTTAAAACAATAACTAAGGGAATATCTTGTGCCTTAAATGGGTCTAATTGGGTCCAAATTATTCTGTTGCTCGAAGGGGGAGCAAATACTTTTGCCACGTCTTTGTCGCTGATACTATTTCCATACCATACCAAATCAAATTAAGTCTTTTGTTCCAATCAATTGAGGGTGGCTAAATGAATTCTTTTATGGTCTGTTAAGGGCTATCTTGGTTCTTCTGTTTCCATACATGAGAAAATTCTATGTTTTGCAACTTGGGATAGGGAAAAGGAAGTTGATACAGATATTTTATTTGGACACATAATAAAGGAACAAGGCTCTTACTTGCAATAGTGTCTAGATTTTTAGGTACAGTGTAGGAGAGCTAGTATCACAAGCTTGTCCCCACTTTTTGGCGGAAGTTCATGACTCGAATTTGTGGCACAACTTGGTAGATAGCATTTGCCACCGCATCAGTTCACAGAGTTCATTGGAAGAGAGAACAAAATGTGAAACTTTGGAGTGGTTCTTTAAAGCTAGAGACGTATAATGGCTTTTGGAGATGGGCAAAAATAGAGCCTACGATTCTATTTGTCTCCATGTAGTTGGTAAAGTCTTGTTTCATGCTACAACCTGGTAGAGCAGGTCGACAAAGCTCAGAAGACTGAGAAAGAAAGAAATAAGAACTTTTAATTACCAGATTTAATGGATCGAAGTAAACAAGATAAATTTGATTGAGAGCTCAGACTCTCGCCATTGCCCAAACCTATGGAGCAAAACCAGAGAGCTTCCAAGGCATACCAGTTCACTCTGCCAGACCAGCCATTTTGTTTCTCTTTATGTTTTGTTTGTTTCCGAAATCTTGCATAGAATTGATTGCCAAGAACCCGAAATCTCAACCGAGGAACCTTTGTACATCTGATTCTTATTTTTGGGCTCATATTCATCAATGCTCACCACTTGTATGCTGGGTAATTTTCTCTGGTCGTTCAAAATCTTTTGCTTTCCCAATGGCTCAATTTGAATCCACTTGTTCTGCTTCCGCGCTCTCAAGCCGCTGCTCGATTTGATCTGCCTTGCCGCAGACACAGAGAAATGCACCCTGGTTCATGTTCTTGCTACGTGACCTCGTGCATAACAGGTCAACAGATAAGATTAGCTCTTATCTAATCTAAAAAAAAGTCAACAGTTTAGATTTACGTTAAATTTAACAGAGAAATTGTATTGTTAAATTTTAATAGATGAATTTCATTGAGAATTTTGAATTTTATTTTTTACAATATATTATTTTGCAAGTTTCTTTTTTGTTGCACATTATTTCGAGGTCTATATTTTACCAATTTGTAAAAAGAAAAAAATAGTTTAGCTCTTAATTTTGAACAAATATATGCATGGAGAAATTTATCTGAATCTAACAGCTAAATTCATCTTTTTGATTATTTTTTATAAATTTTCTAGTTATTTTTTATTTTATCAATAGTTGAATTTTTAAAAAACTGTTTCGGCTGTAATCAATAATCATCCTTAGGCTATCTGTTCGGATTGATTTACCATTTTTATCTGGTTTATTAACACCCTAGTAGTGTTTTTGTGAAATACATTGATTTTAAAAACTATGGACCTAACTGAACCGAAAATAGACCTATCAATGGTTTGACCGGTTGAACCGGCCTCTCTATTTTGTTTTTCAAAAGAGTTGTTGAGATAGGAAAATCCAAAGATCAATTTTTATTTTTATTTTTGTGTAAATTATAAATAAAATACGTTTAATAATTATTTTTATTTTTAGAAACATGTATTTTTTTGGTCATATGTAGAAAACGATATCTTACTTTTGGGTGCTCTTATTCAAAGAAGGGAATGAATAAAGTTGAACTACAACTACCGGAGGGACCCCACAAATGGCGTTTCAGTAATGAAATCAAAATTGTTGTTGGCATATAAACCGTAGATCATTTGGGCGATTTGAGCACAGGTGATTTCAAATGCAAAAAAAAAATGTTTTTTTGGACATTCACTTTATATATTGTGATATTATACACAATACATTAACACTATACACAATACATTAACACTTACAATTGGATGTCCAAAGAAAAAAAATGTATGCCTTTAGAATCACCCTAACCAGTGGAGGAGTGATGATTCCATGATCGCATCCATAGATGATTCTTGATCCTTGCCAAATCAATCTTTGCCACGTTCTTCAAACCATTTCCTCTTAAGCCAGTAAGTGGTGTCAATCAGATCAGCTGTAGATTTGGTTGAATATTTTAGTTTCCTTTTAGTGTAGATATGATTGCTGTAAATCTGTAATTAGCCATGTAATCAGCCCCGCGATG
>JAULJZ010208149.1:0-18907 GCA_032270985.1 Heliamphora pulchella | reverse complement strand
TCTTGCATATCTTTTCATATTGCAATATTAAAAGATTTATACCAAGGCTTTAACTTATTGTTAAAATAAAAAAAAGGGCCAATTCACCCCCTCTAGGGTTGCCTAGGTCCAACAGCAACTATAGCCTGTGTGGCAGTATTAACCTTTGTGGCAACTATAGCCTGTGTGGCGGTATTTAACCTTTTATGGCGACAATAGCCTGTGTTGTAAATTCTTGCCTATGTGGCAGTTTTGATTATGTGGTACTTTTGCCTAATTGGCAACACGACGTTTAATAAGTCCGTAAGGTGTAAATTGTGGAACTTGTTGAGGATTTAAAAGAAATGAAAGCTCACGTTGATTGTTTACAAATCATGAGAAGGTGTATTCCTTGAGTTCTCAGTAGTTTGGTCAGAGAATTGCTTATATGTTATAGTGGCTGCATAAATTACCTTTTTGTATATCATACATTTATTCATGTTTAGTCTTATCTTATTGAGTTTCGGCTCACGGTGTTTGTATAACTCTTTTCAGGTGTTGGAGATAGCTCTGTGGCGTGAGAGCATGTTAAGAAGGTTTTGAAATTATTTTGTTTAAACCAAGGGATGTATTTTAGGTATGATATTTTGATGAACATGTTTGTAATCTATTCCTAAGGGTTCTAAGGCCATAAGGCCTAGTCTTATGAATGTGGTTAGTGTTACAAACTCTCAATGATGGTTTTGAACCTTAAGTTTATGTAAATGATGGAGTTTGGGAAGAATGTATGTGAATCTCCTTGTTTAGGTGGATGTTTAAGATGAACTCTCTTTGTTTTGATTATTAAAGATGTTTATCTTATTAAATCCTATGATTTTCTAAGGCCTTTGTATACCCTTCTTGCTTAAAATTTGATTTGGTCAAGTGTTAGGGCTTTAAAATCTTCAAAATAAAAAATGGAACACAAGAGTAGATCGATCGAGCGGTCATCAAATTGCTCAAGCGGTCTTTTATGGGTTGTTGTTTCTCGGTTGCAGATCAAAAGTGCCGCGAACAATGAAAGATCGATCGAGCAGTTTTTAGGCCGCTCGAGCAGTTCATCTAATAGGGTTTTTTTAGTTTGCTTGTTTTGCTTATATTTTCAGACCAGTTTGTTTAATTCCTTTCTAACCCCTTTTTGGGCCATTTTTATGTTCACTTGAAGCCTTGGAAGCCCTCTTTTTAAATGTTTTTCTCTTTCCAAATAAGTTTTGTTGGTTCTAAAAGAGTGGTCGTTTAAGGAAAAAGCATTTCTAATATGGTTTGCCTTGTCACAGGTTTTTAGGGAGTAACAGATTTAATGACCTAATCAAACTGAATTTTCCAAGACCTAGATGCTTACTTAAATCAATAAATAGATCTCTTAAGCTTGCATAGTATGTGCTCCTGGTCCTTTATTATAAAACTGTCTAATTACATCATATAAATACACTCGTCAAGACTTCCATTAAGAAAAATTGTCTTTACGTCCATTTGCAAAATTTCATAATCAAAATTAGTCGCAATAGATACGAGAATCCTGATAGACTTAAGCATGGCTATCTGCAAAAAGGACTCCTCATAATTAATCCCTTCTTTATGAGTGAACCCCTTTGCAACAATCCTAACTTTGAATGTTTCCACCTTCTCATCTATTCCTCCCTTCCTTTTATAGATCCACTTACATCCGATGGGTTTTATCCCTTTAGGTGGGTCTACAAGTTCCTAGGTCTGATTAGAGTATTAGGCTCCATCTTAGAATTCATAACCCTTTGCTAAAGTTCTGCATCTTTATCTTGGACTACTTTGTTGTAATTATAGGGTTCAGTATCCAGTTCTCTTGGGATTCTGTCAAAAGACTCTCCCAACAGCATATACCGATCAAGTTGACGAACAACCCTCCCACTGTGACGAGACATTACCTGTGTCTGTGTACTAGTAGTGACACACTGTGTTGATTCTAAACCCTATGCATCATCACCCATATGCTGCTCTGGTTTTGATACCGGCATGTCAATGGTAGCACCCTGATTCGATTTAGAATCTACACGTGTCCTGATAATCCTCTCACTATAACGAGGTAATGGGATATCAATGACTCTTTCTTGTTGCACTTCTTCTGTACTACTGGTATTTCATCTCATGTCCTCTATAACATTTCGACTGTTGGGCTTATGGTCCATTAAATAACTCTCTTCAAAGAATTGGGCATTGGTATTGGCAATGACTTTCTAATCCTCAGGATTATAAAATAAACCACCATTCGTTTCCCTGGGAAACCCAACAAATAAATAAACTTTTGTCCTTGGTTCCAACTTATCTATATTCTTTTTTAGCATGTGTGCTTGACAACCCTAAATTCGAATATGTCTTAGACTAGGCTTGCGATCGATCCATAATTCTATGGGAGTAGTAGGTACTGACTTAGAAGGTACCAAGTTTAGAATATAAGCCGCTGCCTCTAATGCAAATTTTCAAAATAAATCAGGTAACTCTGAATAGCTCATCATAGATCTTACTATCTCCATAAGCGTTCTATTTTTTTTCCTGCTACACCATTTTGCTATGGAGTGCCTAGTGTAGTAAACTAGAATGTAATCCCTTCCACTGATAAATAGTCCTTAAACTCTCCAAAGAGGTATTCAGCACCATGGTCAGCTGTAAGATCTTAATACATTTTCCTAGACACTTCTTCATTTATGTATTAAATTCTTTAAATTTTTCAAAGTATTCAGACTTATGGTGTATCAAATAAATGTACCCATACCTTGAGTAATTGTTAATGAAAGTGATAAAATACTCAAAACCTCCTCTAGTCTGGATAGTCGTAGGTTTACATAAATCAGAGTGAACTAGTTCTAACAGTTCTTTAGCTCTATAGCCTTTGGACGAAAAGGGCCTCTTGTCATCTTTCCCTTAAAGCAAGATTCATAAACTTAAAGTTTCTCTACTTTCAATGAACTTAAAAGTCCATCTTTAACTAGTCTATTTATCATTTCTAGATTGGTATGACCTAAGCATAAGTGCCAAAGATACTTTTAGTTCATTTTAATGGTTCCTTTCTTGTAAATGATAAATTAGAAGTATTATTCAATTGATTATGGTGTAGTATAGGAGAGATAAGAGTTATAACATACAGATCATTCACCAACGTATCACAGCAAATAAAATGTTTATTATCCTTAATAATTACAGAGTTATTAAAATAAATAGAATATTTTTACTTAACCAATCTAGAAGCTTATGTTAAATTTCTTCTTATGGATGGTACATAAAGACAATCTTCTACAATCAAAATCCAATCTTTACTAAAGCTGAGAGTTATTTCTCCTACTGTAACGGCTACAGCCTATGTATTATTGCCTATGTGTATGTAGATCTTTCCATTACTAAGCTATTTAGTTATCTAGAACTCTACAATGAATTGAAGACATGATTAGTGTCTCCCGTATCTACACACCAGGTATTGGTAGATAACACAACTAAACATGTTTCAGCAACTAGTTAACAGAAATTACCTTATTTGTTCTACTTGCTGAGATAGACTGGATATTGCTTCTTCCAGTGCCCTATCTGGTTGAGTGAAAAGAGTTGCCTTTTGGATTTTTCACATCAGTTTTAGGCCCATTAACTGCCCTTGGACCTGTGCCTCCATGTTTCTGAACATTTTTTGTCAGACCTGTTTCCATTTTATTTTCGTAATGTTTATTCGATATGTTAGTTAGTGCTTTAATCGTTATTGAATATCATATTTCTTTATGTGTTATGCATTCGGGGGCTTAGTCATGTATCATTTGTTTAGATTTTCACCCGGCGATGACCGCTCAGCGGGTCTTTGTTCGCTCAAGCGAGCTGGTGGCAGAGAGTTGAGTCGGTGGGAGACCACTCGAGCGGACCCTTGTTCGCTGAATTAGACAGCCTAGCGTGAGATATTTATAAGATAGCCCATGCCTTGAGCTTCGCGCCAAAGCTTGTTGTGTAAGCTTCCTCTCTTCTCTCTTGAAAGATCACCCTTGTACTCTACTTTCTCTTTAGCTTTCAGCTTGTTTCGGGTTTAGATCATAGCATTCGGATAGTTGATCCTCGATATCCTTGTCGTGGGCTTCGCGTTCATCCGAACGAAATTGCTTTTTGGAGACTTTGGTTTCTCGTCGGTGTTCAAAGCTTCGAGTCTTAACTCGCTGAGGTCGGATCCAATACTGTCTTGCTTTAAAGGGGTGCTACATGCAATTCTATGCTTTTTTACCATTTTAAAATGCATCAAATGTTAAACTTTGGGTATAAGCTATGTTTGGATGGATAAAATGATTTTTATGCATTTCTTGTAGTTTATTACAAAGTTGATGGACGTATGGGTGTCCGTGATTTTTAAAAAAAGTGGATTTTAAAAACGGAGAGATTTATGTAAAAGTTATGAAAACCTCATTTGGGAGGTTTGGAGCTAACCCTTAGGGTTGAGCCTTGGTTTTATATGTTTCGGTTGAAATGCTGAAACATTTAAAAATGTTGGTCGCTTTTCTTGGTTAGGGACGATGTGGTGGAAGGCCATTGGATGTTTTGTGCATGATTAATGTATTGCTTTAACCATTTTTGTAGTCGAGCTACGTATTTTTGATGATTCTGTAAATGTGCCGTGACAATGCGTGTGTATTTGGGCCGCTATTACTCCTCAATGAAAGTTTGAAAACTTTGCGCATGTAGGTGCTTCGTGCCTTTGGGTTAATCCCCATAAATGATGTGGTTACCCCATTAGGAGGCGTGTGTTGTTATAACTCCTTATATAACTTGTCATTAACTAGCGGGCAATTGGATGCCCCGAAACTAGGGTAATGAGCGAGAGTTTATAGTTGTTACCTTTGTCCCCAGAGCGATAGAGTCGGCACATAGGGATCACTGGGGTTTGTGGAAACCTAGCTAGAAATGACAGGTTGTTTATGTTTTGGTGAACTGTCGAGCGTTATAGAGTTTGTATGAAAACTTGTGATTTTGAGAAGTGAAAACCGTTTCGAGGCTCGTGTGAGTCGGGATATTCATATTATTCGTGTTAGCGTGTTTTGCTTTTAGTTCATGCTAGTTTGTTTCCTATTGAGCTTCGGCTCACGTTGTGGAATTTGAAAATCTTTTTCAGGTGATTGTGATTACATGGGATGATCTAGAGGAGTCGGAGGAGGCAGAAGACTTTTTCTAGTTTTTCCCTTTGTTGTGCGATCATGTATTGATGTATATGTTTTCGATTCTAAAGCATGTTATGTAAGGCCTTAAGGCCCTGACTTCATATGTTATTTGTATGTGAGGCGTGGGCTCGCGTTTGGTTTGGGAGTTCCTGGTTTAAAATGTTTTATTATGGTATAAAAACGTTGGTAACCAAGCTTTTGGGTTGAAAGGAGAAATTTCTTTATCAAACTAATATTTTGTTCTTATATTTTGCTTATTTAAACCCTTGGTCAAAGATATGGTTTGAGACTAGAATTTTTTTTTTTGGTTTTTAGCTTAAAAGTCTCTCGAGTGTCTCACCGCTCAAGCAGTGGAGGGCCCGCTCGAGTGAACAGCTACTGTGTGGAAACGTTCTATTTTGTCTCGAAATGAGACTTTTGCATGGAAAATCTTTTGGGTAACCTTTTGGGTTTAAAATGGCGTGTTTTGAGAACTATTTTACAAATAAAATCTCATTTTTGTTTTGATTTTTGTGGAGTTTTTATTGTTTGGAAATTGGGGAGTTACAACTTGGTATTAGAGCTCTCGGTTCGAATACCTAAGAGCCGTGGAAAGAGATTGCATCATCCTATGATGATGGTTACATGTGCTTGATTGCATGTATTTAAATGTTTTCATAACATGAATATGACAACATGTTGAGTGTGTAAATGCCGTGTATAGATGAGCATGGGGGTTGGACCTTAAGATTGACTGATTTTATCTTGGGGCGTTTGGATTAACAAACTTGGAAGTTAAGTTAGAAATGCGTTTGGCAGACATGTCTTCTACTAACGAATCTAAGTAGGTTACCCAAATAGACGCTTCATTCTTGTCGGTTCTCCTCGGTATGTGAGATGTGTATACATGATCGTCTATAGCTAAGTGTTAGCATGATTATGTGACTTATATCTGTAATAACATGATGGGCATAATCTTATGTTGTTACGTTCTATGTTTCTTTCATATAGAAGTTATGTCTGCGCAGAGAAGATAAGGCCATGGTCAAGGCCGTGGCCGTGGTTTAGGCCAAGGGGATGTGCCAATTCCTGATATTAGGGATGCTAATGCTCACCAAGGACCTGCAGATGGGGTAGACTTGCTGCATGAGATGGTAGGCTCCATCCGTTAGCGAGCCAAGGCTACTAAGGGGAGAGAGAGAGCACTTGAGCCGACGGCGACTGCCGCGATGTGAGAGTTTCGACGTCTTGACCCTTCTGAGGTGGCCACAGAATGGTTGGAGCTTGTGACAAGGATGCTAGATACACTACAGATAGCTGAGGATGACATGAAGGTTGCATTTAATGCATTTCAGTTGAGAGGTGATGCTTATGAATGGTGAAAATTTGCCAGAACTACCGTAGGAGGTACTTAGGCAACATTTACCAAAGTATTTCTAGATAAATACTTTTCTGAGTCCTGTAGGGAACTTTATTAGGAGGAATATCTTTCCCTCATACCGGGGGTAATGACTGTAGTTCAGTATGAGACAGAGTTCACCAGCTTGTCCCATTTTGCATAGGAAATTGTAGCTATAAACGAGTTGCGTACAAAGAGGTTTGAAAGGGGTTTGAAGCCCGCGATCAGAGATTAAGTGGTGGCATTAAGGATGCGTGTCTTTATAGAATTGGTGGAATCAGCCATTACTATAGAAAATACCCTGAATGAGACACGCAGGGCTAGAGAGAGTAGAACCCAACAGGACGAAGGAGGCGCGCAGTTTTAGGGGCGCAAGAACAAGGGTTAGAGTTCGTCTGGTCTGAGTTCTCATCATGCGGGATCATATCAGCAGGAGTTTTCTACATCAACACCCTTGGCGGCTTCATTTGGGAGGTTAAAATGGAAAGAACTCACATGTTATTAGTGCAGATAGCCAAGGCATCGTGCGTTAGATTGCCTGGAAAGGAGGCAGTCTCAGAGTGTTATACCTGTTCAGTCATAGGGGAGAGAGCCACTAGTCTATTTTGGGTGTGACCAGTCGGGGCGTTTTCATAGGAACTGACCTCGAGAAGGGTGTGTACAGAGCACAACAGGTGCACCAGTTGTTCTGCCCGCATCGGGATGACAGACTCATCAGCAGCCTATAGCTCAGACTTCTAGGAATATAGATGTAGGTGCCTCAGCACAGTCAGTGCAACAGTCAACGGTCTAGGGCTATGGTGGACAGACTAGGGCGCCACAGAGCAGAGTATACGCTCTTACAGATCCTAGTTCTTCCAAGGCACCAGTCGTGCCTTATGCCGTAGCCACTACTTCAGTGATCAGAGGTACTGTCTTAATATACAGATCATGGGCCAGTATTATTATCGACACGGGAGTAACGTATTCCTTTATTTCGTTTGATTTTGCATCTGCTTTGGGGTTGGAGATGGACTCGTTGGGTAGAACGCTGTGTGTAGAGACGTCGATCGATGGAAATCTGGTGTTGGGACGAGTTTGTAGATCCTGTGAGTTAGAGGTCATCAGTCGTTGTTTAAACTTTGATTTCATCATTCTAGACATGACCACGTTTGATATCATCCTAGGGATGGATTGGCTGACCACCTATTGTGCCTCTATCAATTGTGATCGATGGAGGGTATCGATTTGTACACCTGAGGGTGATTATTTTTGTTTCATGGGCGATCGGGATGATGGTTTGGTGTCCATGCCCGGTGTTGTGCGAAATCGAGGAAGCCTGGGCTTCCTCTTTTCTGCTCTCATGTTGGATGAGGCGGTTGGGGTTCTAGAAGAGCTTCCCCTTGTGGTTTGTGATTATTTAAATGTCTTTCTTGACGATCTATTTGAGTTTCCACTGAGTCGTGAGGGAGAGTTTTCTATCGATCTCGTTCCGAGAGCTGCTCCTATTTC
Source organism: Heliamphora pulchella (assembly GCA_032270985.1). Lineage (NCBI taxonomy): Eukaryota > Viridiplantae > Streptophyta > Magnoliopsida > Ericales > Sarraceniaceae > Heliamphora > Heliamphora pulchella. The sequence continues at coordinate 10,888 of JAULJZ010208149.1, read as the reverse complement.
AATGCCATCTTATCCTTTTGCACCCGCTGAGTTATAAGAACTCAAGGTACAGCTTTAGGAGTTACTTGATAAGGCGTTTGTACGTCTGAGTACGTCACTATGGGGAGCTCCATCCTTGTTTGCTAAAAAGAAGGATGAATCATTGAGGTTATGTATTGACTATCGAAAGTTGAATCAGGTAATGGTAAAAAACAAGTATCCTATGCTGAGGATTGATGACTTGTTTGATGAACTAAAGGGTTCGAGTTGCTTTTCAAATATTGATTTGAGATTGTGATATCACCAGTTGAGGATCTAGAAGAAAACGTAGCGAAGACTACCTTTCAGACTCGTTATGGTCACTCTGAGTTTTTAGTTATGCCATTTGGTTTGACGAACGCTCCTGCGATATTCATGGACTCGATGAACCATATATTTCATCTGTATCTTGACAGTTTTGTGGTTATATTTATGGATGACATTCTTATCTACTCACCCTAGGGGGAGATGCATGAAGAACATCTATGTATTGCTCTACAGCTTCTGAGAGAGTACCGTCTGTATGCGAAGTTTGAGAAGTGTGAATTTTGGATGCCTGAGGTGAGATTTCTTGGACATGTGGTGTCGAGAGATGGAGTATCTGTGGATTCTTCGAAGACTGATGCAGTGATGGGTTGGGAACGGCCAAAAAGTGTATTTGAGATCCGCAGCTTTTGGGTTTAGAAGGCTACTACCTGCGATTCGTGAAAGATTTTTCTAGACATGCCGTGCCAATGACTCGCTTTTCGCAAAAAGGAGTTAAGTTCATTTGGAGTGAGGCTTGTGAGTTAGCATTTCAGGAATTGAAGAAGAGGTTGACGAGTGCATAGGTGTTAGTTATTTCTGGACAAGGTTTGGGTTACACAATGTATTGTGATGCGTCACATGATGGTTTGGGTTGTGCTTTGATGTAGGAAGGTAAAGTTGTGGCTTACGGATCTCGACAGTTGAAGACTCACGAACAGAATTACCCGACACATGAATTGGAGTTAGCAGTTGTGATTTTTGCCTTGAAAGCATGGCGGCACTATCTTTATAGTGAGCATTTCGAGATTTTCTCAGATTACAAGAACTTGAAGTACTTATTTTCATAGAAGAACCTAAATCTATGCCAACGACGGTGGATGGAGTTTATGGAGGACTATGATTTTGACTTGCACTACCATCTGGGGAAGGCCAATGTTGTGGCTGTTGCTCTTAGCAGGAGACCCTATGGCGTACTAGCTTCTGTTGCTATGCGAGGGTGGGACATGCTTTGGGAGATCCGCTAGTTTGATTCATGTCTCGAAAAGACAAAGAAGTGTGCGACATTATTCTCAGTGGTTTCCTAGCCTACTTTGGTTGCCCGTGTTCTGGAGGCTCATCAGACGAATCAGGAAGCTCAGATTCTAAGGGATCGTGTGGCCAACGAGAAGGACACCAATGGATGGGTTGTGAGTCCGAATCAGAGTTTGAGATTTGCAGAGAGTGTGTTTGTACCAAAGTCAAACCGTGACGACGTGTTACAAGACTTCCACCATTCTCCTCTTACAGTGCACCCGGGAGGCACCAAGATGTATCATGATCTGCGTCGTTAGTTCTAGTGGAAGGGAATGAAGAGAGATGTGGTTTTGTTTTTTTCTCGATGCCTTACTTGTCAGCAAGTAAAAGCAGAGCATCAGAGACCTGTACGGTTGCTACAGCTGTTGCCAGTATTGAAATGGAAGTGGAAAAACATCCCTATAAATTTCGTGTCTGGACTTCCTAGATCGTCTAAGGGGCACGATACTGTTTGAGTTGTAGTTGATAGACTGACGAAGTCTGCATGCTTTCTTCTCGTTCGCGTCAAGGATTCTGTGGACATGCTAAGTAGGCTGTATGTCAGTGAGATTGTTCAATTACACGGAGTACCTGTATCAATTGTTTCTGATCGGGACCCGTGCTTTACATCGCGCTTTTGGAAAAATCTTCAGGTAGCTTTGGGGACGAGCTTGCTTTTAGCACTACTTTTCATCCTCAGACGGATGGTCAGTCCGAGTGGACTATACAGATTTTGGAGGACATGTTGCAAGCTTATGTTCTCAATTTTTGGGGTTCTTGGAAAGATCAATTACCATTGGCAGAGTTTACGTATAACAACAGTTATCAGTCTAGCATTGGGATGGCGCCCTTTGAGGCCTTGTATGGCAGGCCCTGTAGGTCAACGGTGTGTTGGATAGATGTGGTAGAGACCGCAGTTTTGGGACCCAACTTGATGCGGGAGATGAGGAAAATGATTTCTATGATTCGCCAACATTTAGTGATGGCCTAGAGTCGTCAGAAGAATTACGCCGATCAGAGGAGGTGGCATTTGGAGTTTGGGATGGGGGACCGCATGTTTCTGAAAGTCTCGCCACGCTGAGGTTTGATGAGATTTGGTCGTAGTGGGAAGTTATCGCCGCATTTTATTGGGCCATTTGAAATCCTAGAAAGGATTGGAGAGGTGGCATACCGTTTGGCCTTGCCTCTTCAACTGTCATCTGTACATAACACGTTTCATGTCTCCATGCTTCAGAAGTACGAGCCTGACCCGTCACACATCTTGGATTGGGCTAAGTTATGGGTAAATGAGGATACTTCTTTTGAGGAACAATCGGTGAAGATTGTGGACACAAAAGAACAAGTGTTGAGAGGGAGGACCATTGCATATGCCAAGGTTCCATGGCTTTATCACGGGGTCAAGGAAGCTACGTGGGAGCTTGAGTCTGACGTCCATGTTAAATACCTGGAGTTGTTTGCTTCGTGACCTTGTAGCGAATTTTGGGAGTGAAATTCCTTTAAGGGGGGAGAGTTGTGAGACCCGGTTCTGTTTTATTTTCGTAATATTTATTCAATGTGTTGATTAGCACTTTAATCGTTATTGAATATCATGTTTCTTTATGTGTTATGTATGCGTGGGCTTGGTCATGCATCTTTTGTTCAGGTTTTCACCCAGCGATGACTACTCGAGTGGGTGTCTGTTCGCTCGAGCAGGCTGATGGCAGAGAGTTGAGTCGGTGTGGAACCGCTCAAGCGAACCTCTGTTCGCTCGAGCGGATAGCCTGTCGTGAGATATTTATAAGACAATCCATGCCTTGAGCTTTGCGCCAAAGCTTATTGTGTAAGCTTTCTCTCGTCTCTCTTGAAAGATCACCCTTATACTCTACCTTCTCTCTAGCTTTCGGCTTGATTCGGGTTTGGATCTTGGCGTTCAGATAGTCAATCCTCGATATCCTTGCCGTGGGTTTCGAGTTCATCCAAACGGAATCGCGTTTTGGCAACTTTGGTTTCTCGTCGGTGTTCAAAGATTCGAGTATTAACTCATCGAAGTAGGATCCAAGATTATCTTACTTTAAAGGGGTGCTACATGCAATTCTATGCGTTATTACCGTTTTAAAATGCATCAAATGTTGAACTTTGGGTATAAGCTATGTTTGGTTGGATAAAATGGCTTTTATGCATTTTTTTAATAATTTATTACAAAGTTGATGGACGTGTGGGTGCTCATGGTTTTCAAAATGGTAGGTTTTGAAAACAGAGAGATTTATGTAAAAGTTATGAAAATCGCATTTGGGACGTTTGGAGCTAACCCTTCAGGTTGAGCCTTGGTTTTAAATGTTTCAGCTGAAAAGATGAAACATTTTAAAAAATGTTGGTCGTTTTCCTTGGTTAGGGACGACGTGGCAGAAAGCCGTTGGACATTTTGTACATGATTAATGTATTGCTTTAAACGTTTTCGTAGTTGAGTTATGTGTTTTTGATGATTCTGTAGATGTGACGTGACAGTGCGTGTGTATTTGGGCCGCCATTGCTCCTCGGTGAAATTTCAAAAATTTTACACATGTAGGTGCTTCGTTCCTTCGGGTTAATCCTCGTAAATGAAGTGGTTGCCCCATTGGACGGCGTGTGTTGTTGTAACTCTATATAGAACTCTTTATTAACTAGCGGGTCATTAGATGCCCTAAAACTAGAGTAATGAGCGAGAGTCTATTGTTTTTACCTCTATCCCCGGAGCGATGAAGTCGGCACATAAGGATCATTGGGGCTTGTGGAAACCTGGCTAGAAATGACGGGTTGTTTATGTTTTGATAAATTATTAAGCGTTATGGAGTTTATATGAAAACTTGTGGTTTTAAGAAGTAAAACCGTTTTTGAGGCTCGTGTGAGTCGGAATATTCATATTATTCGTGTTGGCATGTTTTGCTTTTAATTCATTCTAGTTTGTTTTCCATTGAGTTTCGACTCACATTGTGGAATTTAAAAACCTTTTTTAGGTGATTGTGATCAAATGGGATGATCTAGAGGAGGCGAAAGACTTTTTTTTAGTTTTTTTATTTGTTGTGGGATCATGTATTGATGTATATGTTTTGGATTCTAAAGCATGTTATGTAAGGCCTTAAGGCCATGGCTTCATATGTTGTTTGTATGTGAGGCGTGGGCTCGCGTTTGGTTTGGGAGTTCCTGGTTTGAAATGTTTTGTTATGATATAAAAACGTTGGTATTTAAGTTTTTGGGTTGAAAGGAGAAATTTCTTTATCAAGCTAATATTTTGTTCCTATATTTTGCTTATTTAAACCCTTATTCAAAGATATGGTTTTTAGGTGTGTTTTTGAGACTTAAATTTTTTTTTTGGTTTTTAGCTTAAAAGTCTCTCGAGTGTCTCACTGCTCAAGCGGTGGAGGGCCCACTCGAGTGAACAGCTACTGCGTGGAAACGTTTTATTTTGTCTCGAAATGAGACTTTTGCATGGAAAATCTTTTAGGTAACCTTTTTGGTTTAAAATGGTGTGTTTTGAGAATTATTTTACAAATAAAATCTCATTTTTGTTTTGGTTTCAGTGGAGTTTTTATTGTTTGAAAATTGGGGAGTTACAACTTGGTATTAGAGCTCTGGGTTCGAATACCTAAGAGCCGTGGAAAGAGGTTGCATCACCCTGTGAGGATGGTTGCATGTGCTTGTTTGCATGTATTTAAATATTTTCATAACATGAATATGACAACATGTTGAGTATGTAAATGCCGTGTATACGTGAGCATGGGGGTTGGACCTTAAGATTGACTAGTTTTGCCTTAGAGCGTTTGGATTAACAAACTTGGAAGCCAAGTTAGAAATGCATTTGGCGGACATGTTTTCTACGAATGAATCTAAGTAGGTTACCCAAATTGACGCGTCATTCTTGTCAATTTTCCTCGGTATGTGAAATGTGTTTACATGATCGTCTATGGCTAAGTGTTAACATGATTATGTGACTTATATCTGTAATAACAAGATGGGCTTAATCTTATGTTGTTACGTTCTATGTTTCTTTCATATAGAAGTTATGTCTAAGCAGAGAGGACAAAGCTGTGGTCGAGGCTGTGGCCGTGGTTTAGGCCAAGGGGATGTGCCAATCCCTGATGTTGGGGAAGCTATTGCTCACCAAGGACCTGTAGATGGGGTAGACTTGCTGCATGAGATGGTAGGCTCCATCCATTAGCTAGCCAAGGCTGCTAGGGGGAGAGAGAGAGTGCCTGAGCTGAGGGCGACTGCCGCGATGTGAGAGTTTCGACGTCTTGGCCCTTCCACATTTGTCGGGGATCCCGATCCTAAGGTGGCCACAGAATGGTTGGAGCTTGTGACCAGGATTCTAGATACACTACAGATAGTCGAGGATGACCTGAAGGTTGCATTTAATGCATTTTAGTTGAGAGGTGATGCTCATGAGTGGTGAAAATTTGCCAGAACTACCGTAGGAGGTACTTAGGCAACATTTACCAAAGTATTTCTGGATAAATACTTTTTTGAGTTCTGTAGGGATCTTTATTAGGAGGAATTTCTTTCCCTTACTCAGGGGGCAATGACTATAGTTCAGTACGAGGCAGAGTTCACCAGCTTGTCCCGTTTTGCACAGGAGATTGTAGCTATAGACGAGTTACGTACAAAGAGGTTTGAAAGGGGTTTGAAGCCCGCGATTAGAGATTAAGTGGCGGCATTAAGGATGCGCGTCTTTATAGAATTGGTGGAATTTGCCATTACTATAGAAAATACCCTAAATGAGACACGCAGGGCTAGAGAGGGTAGAACCCAACAGGATGAAGGAGGTACGCAGTTTTAGGGGCGCAAGAACAAGCGTAAGAGGTCGTCTGATCTGAGTTCTCATCATGCGGGATCATATTAGCAGGAGTTTTCTACATCAGCACCCTTGGCGGCTTCATTTGAGAGGTTAAAATGGAAAGAACTCACCCGTTATCAGTGCAAATAGCCAGGGCATCGTGCGTCAGATTGCCCGCAAAGGAGGTAGCCTCAGAGTGTTGTACCTGTTTAGTCATATAGGAGAGAGACACCAGTCTATTTTGGGTGTGGCCAGTCGGGGCATTTTCATAGGAACTGATCTCGAGAAGGGTGTTTACAGAGCGCGGCAGGTGCACCAGTTATTCTGCTCGCACCGGGATGATAGACTCATCAGCAGCCTATAGCTCAGACTTCTAGGATTATAGATGTAGGTGCCTCAGCACAGTCAATGCAACAGTCAACGGTCTAGGGCTATGGTGGACAGACTAGGGTGCCACAGAGCAGAGTATACGCTCTTACAGATCCTAGTTCTTCCAAGGCACCAGTCGTGCCTTATGCCGTAGCCACTACTTCAGTAATCAGAGGTACTCTCTTAATATACAAATCATGGGCCAGTATTATTATCGACGCGGGAGTAACGCATTCCTTTCTTTCATTTGTTTTTGCATCTTCTTTAGGGTTGGAGATGGACTCGTTGAGTAGAACGCTGTGTGTAGAGACCTCGATCGGTGGAAATTTGGTGTTGGGACGAGTTTATAGATCCTGTGAGTTAGAGGTCGTCAATCGCTGTTTAAACTTTGATTTCATCTTTCTTGACATCACCACGTTTTATATCATCCAAGGGATGAATTGACTGACCACCTATCGTGCCTTTATCAATTGTGATCGATGGAGGGTATCGATTTGTACACCCGAGGGTGATTATTTTTGTTTCATGGGCGATCAGGACGAAGGTTTTGTGTCCATGCCCGGTGTTGTGCAAAATCGAGGAAGCCTGGGCTTCTTCTTTTCTGCTCTCATGTTGGATGAGGCAGTTGGGGTTCGAGAAGAGCTTCCCCTTGTGGTTTGTGATTATCTAGATGTCTTTCTTGATGTTCTATTTGAGTTACCACTGAGTCTTGAGGTAGAGATTTTTATCGATCTCGTTCTGAGAGCTGCTCCTATTTCGATGCCATCTTATCGTTTTACACCCACTGAGTTACAAGAACTCGAGGTACAGCTTCAGAAGTTGCTTGATAAGGGATTTGTACGTCTGAGTACGTCACTATGGGGAGCTCCATCCTTGTTTTCTAAGAAGAAGGATGAATCATTGAGGTTATGTATTAACTATCGAAAGTTGAATCCGGTAATAGTAAAAAACAAGTATCCTATGCCAAGGATTGATGACTTGTATGATGAACTAAAGGGTTTGAGTTGCTTTTCAAATATTGATTTGAGATTGGGATATCACCAGTTGAGGATCTAGGAAGAAAACGTAGCGAAGACTACCTTTCGAACTCGTTATGGTCACTATGAGTTTTTGGTTATGCCGTTCGGTTTGATGAGCGCTCCTACGAGGTTCATGGACTTGATAAACCATATATTTCATCCGTATATTGACAGTTTTGTGGTTGTATTTATGGATGACATTCTTATCTACTCACCCTCGGGGGAGATGCATGAAGAACATCGACATATTGCTCTACAACTTCTGAGAGAGTATCGTCTATATGCGTAGTTTGAGAAGTGTGAATTTTGGATGCCTGAGGTGAGGTTTCTTAGAGATGTGGTATCGAGAGATGGAGTATCTGTGGATTCTTCGAAGACTAATGCAGTGATGGGTTGGGAATGACCGAAAAATGTATTTCAGATCCGTTGCTTTTGGGTTTAGAAGGCAACTACCGGCGATTGGTGAAAGATTTTTCTAGACATGCCGTGCCAATGACTCGCTTCACGCAAAAAGGAGTTAAGTTCATTTGGAGTGAGGCTTGTGAGTTAGCATTTCAAGAATTGAAGAAGAGGTTGACGAGTGCATCGGTGTTAGTTATTTTAGAACAAGGTTTGGGTTACACAATGTATTATGATGCGTCACATGATGGCTTGGGTTGTGTTTTGATGTAGGAAGGTAAAGTTGTGCCTTACGGATCTCGACAGTTGAAGACTCATGAACAGAATTACCCGACACATGAATTGGAGTTAGTAGCCATGGTTTTTGCCTTGAAAGCATGGCAGCACTATCTTTATAGTGAGCATTTCGAGATTTTCTCATATCACAAGAGCTTGAAGTACTTATTTTCATAGAAGGACCTAAATCTTTGCCAATGACGGTGGATGGAGTTTATAGAGGACCATGATTTTGACTTGCACTACCATCTAGGGAAGGCCAATGTTGTGGCTGTTGCTCTTAGCAGGAGACCCTATGGGAGATCAACTAGTTTGATTCATGTCTCGAAAAATGAAGAAGGGTGCGACATTGTTCTCAGTGGTTTCATAGCCTACTTTGGTTGCCCGTGTTCTGGAGGCTCATTAGATGAATCAGGATGCTCAGATGCTAAAGGATCATGTGGCCAATGAGAAGGACACCAATGGATGGGTTGTGAGTCTGAATCAGAGTTTGAGACTTGCAGGGAGTGTGTTTGTACCAAAGTCAAACCGTGACGACGTGTTACAGGACTTCCACCATTTTCGTCTTATAGTGTACCCGGGAGGCACCAAGATGTATCATGATCTGCGTCATTAGTTCTAGTGGAAGGGAATGAAGAGAGATGTGGTTTAGTATTTTTCTCGATACCTTACTTGTCAGCAAGTAAAAGCAGAGTATCAAAGATCTGTACGATTGCTACAGCTATTGCCAGTATCGAAATGGAAGTGGAAAAACAACACTATAAATTTCGTGTCTGGACTTCCTAGATCATCTAAGGGGCACGATACTGGTTGGGTTGTAGTTGATAGGCTGACGAAGTCTGCACGCTTTCTTCCCATTCACGTGAAGGATTCTGTGGACAAGCTAAGTAGGCTGTATGTCAGTGAGATTATTCAGTTACACGGAGTACCTGTATCTATTGTTTCTGATCGGGACCCGAACTTTACATCGCGCTTTTGGTAAAGTCTTCAGGTAGCTTTGGGGACGAGCTTGCTTTTAGCACTACTTTTCATCCTCAGGCGGATGGTCAGTCCGAGTGGACTATCTAGATTTTAGAGGACATGTTGCGAGCTTATGTTCTCAATTTTTGGGGTTCTTGGAAAGATCAATTACCATTGGCAGAGTTTGCGTATAACAACAGTTATCAGTCTAGCATTGGGATGGTGCCCTTTGAGGCCTTGTATGGCAAGCCGTGTAGGTTACTGGTGTGTCTGATAGATGTGGGAGAGACCATAGTTTTGGGACCCGACTTGGTGCGGTAGATGAAGAAAATGATTGCTATGATTTGCCTCTTCAGCTGTCATCTGTACATAACATGTTCATGTCTCCATGGTTTGAAAGTACGAGCCTGACCCATCACACATCTTGGATTGGGCTGAGTTTCGGGTAAATGAGGATATTTCTTTTGAGGAACGACCAGTGATGATTGTGGACACAAAAGAACTAGTGTTGAGAGGGAGGACCATTGCATATGCCAAGGTTCTATGGCTTTATCACGGGGTCAAGGAAGCTACGTGGGAGCTTAAGTCCGAAGTCCATGTTAAATACCTGGAGTTGTTTGCTTCGTGACCTTGTAGCAAATTTCGGGAGTGAAATTCCTTTAAGGGGGGAGAGTTGTGAGACTTGGTTCTGCTTTATTTTTGTAATATTTATTCAATGTGTTGATTAGCTCTTTAATCGTTATTGAATATCATGTTTCTTTATGTGTTATGTATGCGTGGGCTTGGTCATGCATCTTTTGTTCAGGTTTTCACCCAGCGATGACTGCTCAAGTGGGTCTCTGTTCACTCGAACGAGCTGATGGTAGAGAGTTGAGTCGGTAGGAAACCGCTCAAGCGGACCTCTGTTCGCTCGAGCGGATAGCCTGTCGTGAGATATTTATAAGATAGCCCATGCCTTGAGCATTGCGCCTAAGCTTTTTGTGTAAGCTTCCTCTCGTCTCTCTTGAAAGATCACCCTTATACTCTACCTTCTCTCTAGCTTTCGGCTTGATTCGGGTTCGGATCTTGGCGTTCAGATAGTCAATCCTCAATACGTTGGGAATGTCTACTGAAATGTCATGCTTTTATGTATTTTATTCTAGATCCCTGGCATATTAATGAGAAACATTTGAGATGATTTTGCATTCATGGTTTCATTTTTATATTTGTGATGAATGAATGCATAGTCCATATATTCTGTCCAGTATTTGACTCGGTGCGTGCTGCACGGAAGATCGGTTCAAAGGTTCTGACAGATTGTACAGGTAGGCTCACGATCGCAATGGACCCGGACATTCCATTGGTACGATTGTAGTACATCGTTATAGTAGCTGGTCTTGGCTAGGTCAAACGGATCAAATTTAGGTTTTGGGAATTCGATGTTCGAGCTTGATGTGTTAGTACACTTGGAGTGTATTAAGTGGAATCAACGAGATGATCGATTCTATACTGACTATATGAATTGATCCACATCCCGTATTAGTATGTATTGCATGAACTCTTAATCCCGAAGTGATTGATTAATTGTGTTCAGATAATGTACACTACTTTGAGTCGTCAATGGTTGAGATTTCTTCCTTGAGATCAACAATACCGACGAGTTGGGTACTGGCATTGTTTGTCCGATGATTGATAATCAGCTAACGAAAACCACGTCCGATTTAGGTTGAGGAGTTCCCCCTCGTGTGCTTTGCTTATAGGTTTGATTATGCTAAATCTG
>JAULJZ010208138.1:0-18908 GCA_032270985.1 Heliamphora pulchella | reverse complement strand
AGAACAATTTTGCTATTGGGCCTGTGATCCATAATATAATCCTCTTTCAAGAATCGGGCATTGGTGCTAATAATGACCTTCTGATCCTTAGGATTATAAAATAGACCACCCTTTGTTCCCTTGGAATACCCCACACAGAAACAGACTTCTGTCCTTAGTTCTAACTTACCCACATTTCCTTTCAGGACATGTGACACCCCCAAATTCGAATGTGTTTCGGATTAGGCTTACGCCTGGTCCACAATTCTATGGGAGTAGAAGGTACTAACTTAAAAGGTACCATGTTCAGAATGTAAGCCGTTGTTTCTAAAGCGAGTCTCCAAAACGAATCTGGTAAATCTGAATAACTCATCATTGACCTTACCATCTCTATAAGAGTCATATTCCTTCTTTTTGCTACACCATTTTACTGTGGAGTGTCAGGTGCAGTCAACTGGTATGTAATCTTCTCTGATGACAAGTAGTCCTTAAACTCTCTAAAGAGGTATTTCTCACCACAGTCGGATCGTAGTGATTTGATACTTTTACCCAGACACTTCTTCGCTTTTGCCTTGAATTTTTCTAAGTATTCAGACTTACGGTGCATCAGGTAAATGTATCCATACCTTGAGTAGTCATTAATGAAACTGGCAAAATACTCAAAACCACCTCTAGCCCGAATTTTCATAGGACCACATACATCAGAATTAACCAGCTCCAACGGTTCTTTAGCTCTATATCCTTTGGCCGAAAAGGGCCTCTTGGTCATCTTAGCCTCTAAGCAAGATTTACAGACTGAAAGTGTCTCCACTTTCAATGAACTCAAAGGTCCATCTGCTACCAGTCTGTTTATTCTTTTTAGATTAATATGACCTAAGCGTAAGTGCCAAAAAAACGTTTGGTTCATTAAAGAAGGAAATTTTATCTTATATGGTAATATAGATGTATTATTCGTTTCAGTTAGTTGCAGTGTAGGAGAGATTGAAGTAATAATGTAAAGATCATCCACCAATGTATCAGAACAGATAGCCCGTTTATTATCCTTAATAACCACATAGTTATTAAAATAAATCAAATATCTGTCTTTAGCCAATCCAGAAACGAAAACTAAGCTCCTTCTAATGGCTGGTACATAAAGACAATCTCTCAATATTAAAACTCGATCTCTATCAAAACTGAGAGTGACATCTCCTACTGCAACTGTTGTTACCTTTGTACCATTGCCCATATGCAGGTAAATCTCCCCATCACTAAGTTGTCGAGTTTCCTAGAACCCTTGCAATGAATTGCAGATATGATTAGTGGCTCCCGTATTTACACACCAGGTACCGGTAGATAACACCGCTAAACAAGTTTTCACAACTAGTGAACAGAAATTATCCTGTTTGTTTTGCCTTCTGAGAAATACCGGACATAGTTTTTTCTAGTACAGGATCTGGTTGCAGTGAAAACATCTGTCTTTCGATTTTTTCACACCAGTCTGTGGCCCACTAAATCCCTGAAAATCATGTCTCCCTGTTTCTGAACTTTTTTCTTCTTTATGACTTTCGAGAGGAAGAACCTTTTTCAGAAACAAACATATTTTCTCGTATTGAAGGAATACCATTTGTAGTTAAAGTTATATTCAAATTACATTTTCAGTCAATAAAATTCAGTCTCGTGAGTTTGTTTTTTTTGAGTATTGAAGCTAGTGGGTTGAAATCCATTTTAATCATGAGAATTACATAATTAAAACACCGTTAATTATGATGAGTAAAATTTTGAATTCATTATAATTTGGTTTCCGCTACCATTTTAAAATTAATTCGCCAGCAGCCTAGTAACTTGAGAATAACATGTCTCGTTGGGAGCACGTCTACAATCCTTCATAAGACCAGACATGCCAATTTTTTTTAATTTTTCTATCTAGGCAACTGATCATGCCAAGTAAAATTAAATAACTAACATAGGTTCGGTCCAGTATATAATAGCAGTGACTCAGTTGGAGATGATATTATTATATACAGCTAAGTATTAACAATCACCTAATCTCAAATTAATCGTTTCGCAATGAATCCTTCATTTGGAGAAATGATCCACACTAACAATTATCTAGAATTATCCATAATGAGGTTTGTACTAGTACTACTGGAATTAATCTGTCCGTTGGGGAGGAAGGCCTTACTGCCGACATGCAGTGTTTAATTGCTTCGCCTACTAACTGGTGATGGAGACTGCAGAATTTATCTGTGAATAAATTCCCTCTCCCACTTAGATTTTTAAAAATATTTTTGAGAGTTATAAAAATTCATTTAATTAAAATAAATTTATTAATTTTGAAAACTACACAATCTGAAAAAATCAAACATCTTTCTGTGTACACGATTCTAAAGTTTCTGATTTTTCAAATCATCTTTTCATGTTTAAATGCATAACAAATAAAATTTGATAAATGCACAGTTTTTGCTGTAGCTTTTTAGCTAAGGTAATGATTAAAGGCATTTATTTATTTTATTTTTCGTTCCATATTTTTAAAAAAATAATAATTTATTTTGATTAAATATTTTTTCATTTAATTAATTCAAAAATCGAAATTAATTCTCACATTTTTACAAGATATCTGATTTAAAAAAAATATCATAAACGTGATATTTTGTAAAAAATAAAATATCTAAAATTTTTCCATTTAATTAAAATTAATTAATTAAAATAAAACTTAATTTTATTTCTCGTTACAAAATATTTTAATTAAAACCGAATATTCAAATTAATTAAATTACCAAGATAAATAAAACTAATATTTATCATCCACGTAACTAATATATAAAAAAAATAAATTAAATACAAGATAAATATAATCCCAATTTTATGATCCGATTAAAACTCTAAAGAGTTTTAGTCTACTTTTAATCAAAGAGCCCTGCTCTCTTGTAATCCTGCTCAACTTATCAAGCCAAACGGACCCCATCCTTTGTCAAAAACAAGGAATCCCAAATTGAATCCTATTGGTGCTGCTCCGAAAATAGTTTGCGCCGATACAGTGCTATTTAAAGTTAAAAACCGCAGCAGTGCGCTGTGAAACAGGCTGCGTTTGTGGAGGAAATCACTGCTTAAGCTTTTTATTTTAAAAAAAATAAAAAACCGCAGCAGTTTGGAATTGCAGCGTTGGAGACCGGCTGGCTGAGGTGGAAAGTTGGAAACCGCTGCTTTTGTATATTGAACACTGTTTTGAAATAGTTTTGGGAATCCGGCACTGTGTTGGGAAATTGGCTATGCGCGCTTGAAGCCGAAACTATTTTGGAATTGGGATGCTAGGGATTGCGCCGAAAGCTGATATGTGCTTCAGCCAACTGAAATAGTACTCTGGAAGCACTAATCCCAAGCAACCATCCATCAAAAAATCCCATTAAAAAACCGTGTGCCGCCGCAGTGTCCACCACGCCTGAGATTGGGAATTGCCGCAGCCACTTTTGCCCCAACAATGTTCTTCTTGTTTCCTTTTTTTATTTATAATAAAAAAAACAACTGTTTGGCTAAAAAAAGATACCGCAGCTTTAATCCAGTTCGATGTTCTTCGACTGTTCTTCCATACCTGTTCTTATTTTTTCTTTCTAATAAATTAGAAAAAAAAAACTTAAAAAACATAAAATATTTTACATTGAAACTTATGTCCCGTAGGCTCACATTCGATCTAAAAAAAATTAATCTATCACGGTCAACCCCCGTGATTAAAAAAAATAAATTAAATCATCATCCACATATTCAATCAAACATGAAAATAAAAGATAATCATAAAATAGGGATTAGAACGCCTGTAAAATATAGTGTGGGTTACGATCCTCCGAGAACTCGTACGGGCAGAACCCCGATATATAAAAATCTTGAAAGACAAAAATAATATCATAATAATAATGATATAAAATCATCAAAACTGGTTCAGCCTACCCACTTACATATAGGGCTACAACAGGGACCTAGGAAGTAATTATGAGTTAGACTTCCAGTGAATAACAGACACCTACTAGAGATTTATGCAATTATGGAAAGACATGCAGTAGTTTCTGCAATTTTCATAAAACACTGAATTACAGTTCATACCACTAAAGAACTATAATTACACTCGACCCATAATCTCAAGACCTTCTTGCATTGAGTTCCTGTTATTAAATGCTTATCATTTCTCTCCACGTTAAGATTCTTGATACCCGCCTATTAAATTTAATTACGGATAATTTAATTTAATTGGCGTCTTGATATTTCTTAAGCCTTTTCGCTTAACTTATTTGACCGCTAGATAATTAAATCCATCTACAGGGTTTGGCCTGGTCAAAATTTATAAGCATCCTTAAGGGGGTATCGTCAATCTCGATCTTTCGGAATGTGAATTCTATTAATAATTAATAATTTCTATATAAATAATACCACTATCCAACTCACCGGGAATATAGACCCATATAAGATCGCACCGTCTAATGAATTAAAACATCGAATATTAAATATATGCAAATCAATAATTATTTCAAGATTAAGAGGATAAGCACTATCCATAATAACCTTAGGGTGTGAATTAATTTATATAGTCAGTACAAAATTAATTACCCCAAATGTTCCGTTCAATACATACAAAGTGTACTAGCACAGAGAGTCGGAATAATAAACGATACTATTATCTGTTCTCCGTAAGCAAGACAGGCCTACTAAAACTCTGTGCTACAGTCATACCGATAGTATATCTATTTTCATCTAAACTGTGAATATAAAACTTATATTTTGTAAAAATCTAAAATTTGATCTTCTGTGTGCAAGCCGTACTCTACACACCAGATTAAATACTATGCAAAATATCGGATATTCATGCATAATATTAAAAATGATACACATACATTGCTTACAAAGATTTTCATAAAATGAAAAATTAATTTTATTAAAATAAAATTAAATACTAAAAATATAATTTTTAGTATACCATCCCTAACAGCTCAAACCTCAGACTTTTGTCATACTGCAAGCTTTTCTCTTACTGATCTAACCTGTGCTACAGATCTGGCTGATGAAGAGAGTGAATCTTGTGCAAAAACCACCTACTAATAGACATAATATTGCAGCTTTCATTTACTGCCCCTACTATCAGATATGCAACACTGAGGCATCTCTGACTGGCCCAGATATCACTTGGCAGTACCCCTGGTGGTGGATCGCTGCCATGACTCTGACTACCATGGATCACCCTGGTGTTTTGCTGATTGGTTTGTGTCAGACTACTTTCTATTATCCTTGTTGGCTCATGCGACAGTTCGGTCACAGTCAGACCATTTCTCACGATATTTGGGCTCGTTTGTTTTCATCTACACTACGAGCCCCATTTCTAGCATTGTATCAAGATGCCTGGCCGTCTCGTCCATAGATGGAGATGCAGGAGTTGTAGTGTCCCGATCTCTTTGTTAAGTTCAAGACATGGCTGATGCAGGATATGGAGAAGAAAGACAAAGAAGAAGGAAAACAAGCAGCAAAAAGAGGAGGATTTGAGGCCTCCCGCTTTGTTTCAAAGATTTCAAAGCTTTCCTTTTTATTTTGTTTGTAGAGTTTGGGACTTGCGTGCCCACCCCTTTATTTTCAAAATTTTGTAACTCCAATTAAAGTAATGAAAATTCTCGCTTTATGTTTAGGTTCAAAATTATCCAAAGTCTTTCGATTTTTGCAACTAAATGGCTTTATTATCAAAATTTAGAAATAGATTTGTATTGGTCTTACTTGGATTAAAAAATGGTTAAAATAAAGAATGTGGTCAAACTTCTTAAAAGAAGCTGCCTACGTATCCCAAAAAGATAAAATCAGGCCATAACGTAGTTCGGGTTTAGTTTATTCTCAGGTATTGACGCTCTCCTTTTGTGATGCCCTAACTTTTACTAAAGTCGCCATTTCGAATTTTTAGGCTTGCGGGCTGCTCTAACTTTTGCCTGAGTTGCCTTTTCGATTTTCAACTCAACGAGCCTTTTATTTTCTCTTTATTTTTACCTCAGGACTAATACTTTTTGAGCTGGTCGAGGTTAACTGGAGTGGAAAACACATTGCTATCCAAATCCATAATAATGACTGCACCACCGGTCATGATGGTTTTGATGAGAAACGGTCCAAACCAGTTTGGCTTGAACTTACCTCTCGGGTTGAATATAGAAGCTCTGATTTCCTTAAGAATGAGATCTCCTTTTCTGAGATCCCGGGTCTTGACCTTCTTATCGAATGCCCGAGCTATCCTCCTTTGGTATCCTTGTACATGAAACAGAGCCTGTAGCCTTCTTTCATCAAATAAGAGCAACTCTTCTATCCAGTTCCTCTGTCATTCTGCTTCTGAAATACTGGCCTCGGCTACTACTCTTAGCAAAGGGATTTTCACCTCAATGGGAAGCACGGCTTCCATCCCATATACTAAAGAGTATGGCGTAGCTCCTGTTGAAGTTCTGATCGATGTCCTGTATCCCCAAAGTGCAAATGGTAGATGTTCTAACCAATTCTTATGTGAGTTGATTGTCTTTTGCAGAATTTTCTTGATGTTTTTGTTTGTTGCCTTAACTGCTCCATTAGTCTGCGGCCAATATGATGAGAATTTGTAGGCCACTATCCCGTATTCTTCGAAAAGATCCAAAACCTCTCCTTGAAAATGTGAGCCATTATCCGAGATAACTTCATGGGGGACCCCGTATCGGCAAATGATGTTTTGTGTGATGAACTTAGTAACATGAGCGGCTTTCAATACCGAGTAGGATGTTGCTTCCACCCACTTGGTAAAATAGTCAATGGCCACTAAAATAAACTCGTGCCCATTTGACGCCTTCGGTATTACCCTACCAATTACATTAATGCCCCATACTAAAAATGGCCATGGTGACGTCAAGTTATACAGCTAAGATGGGGGAAGGTACAGAAGGTTTGCATAAATCTAACACTTGTGGCACCTCTGCATGAATCGTATACAATCTGTCTCCATTGTCACCAAAAAGTATCCTTGTCGTAGGATTTTCTTGGCTAACATGTTTCCACTCATGTGTGGCCCACAGACACTTACGTGTATACCTTTCATCAGTTCTTGGCCTTCTTCATTGCTAACATATAGCTTATTGACCTGAGAGTGCCCTCGTTTGTACAGTCTTTCATCGCAAATGACAAACTGTGCAGATAGTTGTCATATTGCCCTCTTGTCCTTTTTACTGGCGAACTTGGGATATTCTCCTTTCTCTACGAAGTTCTGGATATCAAAATACCATGAAAGGTCGTCAGTGCCTTCCCCGATCGCGATCGTAGTCTCGTATGCCGGGTTTCTTTTCTATTCGATTATCAAATGCCTCATTCTGACCCCTAATGCCTCATTCTGACCCCTAATGGTATATCAATCATGGATGCTAAGGTGGTCAGTGTGCCGGTGAACTTGTTCTGTAGTCTTGGCACATGGGCAAAGATTACTGATTCAAAACACGATATTAGCTACTCTAGCTCTTGATGGTAGAGAATTAATGTCACGTCCCTGACCTTCCATTCTCCTCTCGCTTGTGAAACACCAGTGCTGAATCTCCGCTGACTTCCAGCTTCCTTGCCCCTAATTCTAAGGCTACCTCCAATCCAGCTAAACATGCTTCATACTTAGCCTGATTGTTGGTAACTTCAAAATTGAGCTTCAAAGACAAAGGGACATGTGATTCGTCAGGAGTGACAAGAAGGACTCCTATCCCATTGCCATATTGATTCGATGCGCCATCAAAATATAGAGTCCACTTGTCATCCCTGACTTTCATCAGCTATTCGTTAGGAAATTGGAACTCTGTGTCTTCACCTCCCTCAACTGTTTAGTCGGCCAGGAATTCTGCCACTGCTTTACCGTTAACTGACTTTCGGGTGGCTTATTTGAGATCAAATTCTGATAACAATAGCAACCATCAATCCAATCTCCTTGTTAGTGCTGGCTTTTCAAATAGGTATTTCAATGGGTCCATCCGGGAGATGATATTCACAGTGAAAGACAGCATGTAATGCCTTAATTTTCGAAAAGCCTAAACCAAAACCCAGCATGTCTTTTCCAGTGGTGTGTATCGTATTTCTAACCTCGTCATCTCCTTCTTAAGTAATAGACCGCCTTTTCGATTCCAAATTTACCTTTTTGTGCCAATATACATCACATAACTGAATCAGTCACTGACAAATAGAGGATCAGTGGCCTATCAGATTCGGGAGGAGCTAGAACAGGTGGATTTTGCAAGTATTGTCGTACGACGCCAAAGGCATTTTGGCATTTTGGCATTTTTTATCCCACTCAAACTCGACTCCTTTCTTCAGTAGACGGAAAAGCAGCCCATAGGTAGTTGTCAATTTTGCGATGAATCAACTGATGAACTGTATCTTACCTAAAAAGCCATTGACTTCTTGCTCGGTCTTCGGAGGAGGCATTTTCAAGATTGTCTTAATCTTTGAAGGATCCACTTCAACACCCCGTTGAGTGATCATAAATCAATGTATTTTTTCGGTAGTAACTCTGAAGGCATACTTCTGTGGGTTGAGCCGCATCTTGTATTTTCGAATCTTTTTAAAGAACTTTCCCAGTGCTATAATATGGCCATCCCGATCCTTGGACTTGACTATCATGTCATCCACGTACACTTCGACCTCCTTATGTATCATGTCATGCAGTAATATAGTGGCAGCCCTTTGATAGGTTACCTCTGCATTCTTCAAACCAAACGGCATTAAACGGTAACAATAGGTGCCCCAAGGTGTGGTGAATGTCGTCTTTTTTCTATCCTCGGGATCCATCAGAATTTGGTTGTATCCAGAGAAGCCATCCATGAATGATAGTAAGGCATGTCCCGCTGTACTGTCTACCAAAATGTCGATGTGTGGCAATGAAAAATCGTCTTTCGGGCTTGCCTTTGTTGAGATCCCAAAAATCCGCACAGAATCGGATACGACCATCTTTCTTTAAAACCGGCACAATATTGGCTACCCACTTTGGATACTAGGTTACCATCAGGAATCCAGTGTTGATCTATTTGGCAACTTCTTCTTTGATCTTCAGAGCCCATTCTAGCCAGATCCGTCTTAACTTTTGTTTGACCGATTTGGCATTAGGGTATAAAGGGATATGGTGTTGGACAATATCGAGATCAATTCTGGGCATATCCTCGTAAGACCAGCCAAATACATCCTTGAATTCTTTTAATAAAATTGTTAATTGTTCACTTTCGGCTAAGGATAAAGAAGAACTGATTTACACATTTTGTGGGTTAGTTTTATTACCCAGATTTATTAATAATGTTTCTTCAATTATTTGGTTGGGCACGCATTTCTTCTTCTCTTTTTATTAAAAATTTTCTTTTTTTAGGGATATCGACATCGAATTCAAGATTGTCGAAAAGCGTATGAAATAAATCAAATAAAGCAGAGTAACCGAAAATTTCGTTCATTTCATTGAAGGAAGAGGGAATTACAAACTCGAAGGAAAAAATAGGAAGAGGTGCACAAATAGACGTGCTCTCAATAACAGACTCTGACTCAGATTTAGACTCCGAACAGACCACATGCACATTATAGGACTCTAAGGTCTAGTTCTTCACTTCCTTTGCAGCTGCATCGACGATGAGCTTGGTGGAGTCGGCTGGTGCGCTGAAGCCCATCATGAAATAGTTTGGGTTAGTTACGTGCAGTTGTGCCATCTTTTCATTAAACAACATTCCCATGTCAATTCCTTTAAGCTTGTCTGCTTAATCTTCCTCTTGGATCTTCTTTTCTTCCTCTTTCCCTTTCACTATTTCATCCTCTTCTGTGTCGGATAGTTGGTGGCCAAAGAAGATCTCTAGCCCTGGTAACTTCTGGTCGGTTTCTTCGTCAATCCATGGCTCTGGGAAGCCACAGTACGGGAAGTCTTCTCATTCTTTGACAAAATACCCGTTGAGTGTTCCTGAATAGTTGGCCTTCCGTCCCCTTTTAGGCCCTTCCAAATCTTCTCCCATCGGTTTATATCCAAGACCGAAACGGCAAGAAGTCGGTAATACCTGAACAGGTTTGGGAATTCCTTGCTGCTTACGCCCTAGCCCCATGCCCAAGAAGTTGGACATTTGTCTCATCAATGTAATTGCTCTCGGGTTAATGTACATATCCTTTTCATTCAATGGCATTTGCACAGCCTCCGCTTCATCGAATCAAAAGCCACTTAGCGACACGTCCCCTTCGCCATGCTGATCCTCAAAGAGAGTTGAGCCTTCTCCTCTTGGGGATAGGATGCTGTCTTCTCCATGGATAGTCAGAACTGTCCCATTCTTCATCAGTTTCATCTTTTGGTGAAGAGTCGATGGCACTGCCTGGATGTTCGAGTCATGCAGCCATGGCTTGCCTAGTAACAGGTTGAAAGAGGCCGGTACATCCAGTATGTGGAACGCAACTGATGTCTCTAGTGGCACTACTAATAACGCAAATGATACCAAACCCAGCACATCTCTCCTCGTGTTATCATAGGCCCTGACTCCTTGATTACTGTGTGAAATGTTCCGGCTTTAGTCCCAAGCAAACAGCTGTTCTAAGCGGACAGACATTTAATGCGAACCCATTATCAATAAGAGTCACCGGGACCCACTTTTGTAGGCATTTAACAGTTATGTGCAGGGGTTTGTTATGATTCTTTCCTTCTGCTGGCAGATCCTTATCAGAAAAAAAAATAAATTTTGGCTCTACTGTCGGCAGAATGAGCCCAACGAGCTGCTCTGGGGTCGCGTCTATCAAAACACTGGCTTTATTTAGGACCTTCAGCACAACTTGTCTATGTTTATGTGAGACCATTTATAAGCCCCAGATGCTGACATTGGCTTGTGTCTTTTTAAGCTGCTTCAGCGCAGCATCATCTTCTTCTTGTTGTTCTTTCTCTTTCCCTTTCCCACTTGACTGCCCTTTTTTCAACTAAGCCGACTTGAAATGCCGTCCACGCCTAGTTAGATGTTCCACACCGTCCTCGGGATCCCACAATTCTAATATTGTACTTTCGGTCTGTCTTACTTCATCTATGCGCAGAGGGCTTTCAAATGCCCATAGATCATCTAACTCACCGACCGCTGCCCTTCCTCCCCTTTCCTCATCATCTTCGATAACCCACGTATTGTCAACTTCTTCCCATATGTCTTCCCCAATGTATTCCACGTGTTGTTCTCAAGCAGCCCAAAAGTCAGCCCACTCCGTCCATCTGATTTCAGCACGACCCTTACCAACCAATAGGATTGCATCTCGTCGACATATATCTCCTCCTCAAAAAGTTAGGGAAGAGTAATGCCGTTAAGCATGTGGTCAAACCCATAAGATCGTGTCGGGTAATCCAGCGGCCCATCGTCTTCCTCATTGCGTTCCTCCTCTTCTTGTTGGTAGGCTTGGATTACCATTCGATACCATCCCCAGGCATCATCATTCCATTCTTCCATCCTATCCCGGCTGTTTTTAGCCATAATAAATGAGCATGCTGTCTGATCCTCAGTAGTTGAAACACAAGGGCGTGACAGACACGTTGAACATATATATTGACTCGGATCTTCTGACCGTTTTAGAGTTATGCAGTTTACCCTAGACTGCTTGGCATGGTTTGGCAGGGGGTTAGTCGTGACATTCAGCTTCGGAGCAGCAGACGGCGGGGGAATCACCTTGTTATCGATGAGATCCTAGATCTCATGTCGGAGCCTCATACATTTATCAGTCAAATGTTCGTGGCCCTGGTGATAAGCGCAATACTGGGAAGCATTGTATCTCGGGGGAAGGGGATCAAGCACCGGCATGAGATCCAATAACTTGATGAGCCCTTTCTTGACAAGTCGATTCAGGGCAGTGGTTAGTGAAATATTAGGGGGAGTGAAGACTCTCCTTGGTTATTGTTGTGCCTGCTGACTGTTGCTTGCCTGCTGACTGTGGCTTAATTGCTACGTAGAGGGAGAAGGGTTCTAGAGGTTTACCTCGTTTGAACGTGACACGAGAGTGGTAATGGCAGAATGATTCTAATTATTTGCTCGGAAGGTCCTTCTCAATTTATGGCTGGGTTTTGCTTTCTCAATTTTCCCAAATTGAATGGCGTCTTCGATCTGCACCCTAGCGTCAAACAGCTGCTCAAAGGTAGCGAGCAGCTATGTGATAAGGTAACGCTTCAGAGTGGACTACAAGTTTTTCACCACCATTCTCACTTGTTCTTTCTTAGTGGGCCGGTTTGTCATCTTGGCAGCTTTGCCCCTCCACCGAGTCAGGAAATCAACAAACAATTCCCAGTTCTCCTGAACGGTCGTCTCTAGCTCTTGGATAGTTACATCCAGCTGAGCGTTGTAGCTATATTGACTGATAAAGGTCGTAGCTATATCTTCCCAAGTTTTAGTTTTGGCCACCTCTAGGGAAAGAAACCACCTTTGTGCTGCCCTAGAAAGTGATCGGTGGAACAATTGGGCCTTGAGCTGATCGTTAATCCACATGGGGGAAAGAGTTCCAACGTACATTCTCAGATGAATTATGGGATCTTCGGTGCCATCGAACTTCTCCATCTTCGACATTTTGAATTTTTCAGGCTATTTGGCATTTGGGAATAAACATAAAACGCCCACATCCAGCATGTACTCTTCTACACCTTTGGCCTTTCTCAACACCTTCTCCATTCTATCAATCTTCTCCGCCAGCGCAATTCCCTAGATTGAGCAGTAATTTTTTCCTCTACCACCATCGGGCAGGGGACCCGAAGTGGTATAGCAACTTGCGGTGCTTCCTCTCCTTGGTTATCGTCTTAGAAGTCTTCACTGTTCTCATTTGTATCTTTCGGTTGTCCATTCATGCCGAGCCGACGGGCTTGAATTGCCCGAATTTGCGACTGACATTGGTTTTGAGTTTGGGTCTGCTGCTCTACAACTCTCTGTATCTCTATAATAGCTCTCATCAGAGCTATCAAGTTAATTTCATTCTCTGCCATTTTCAATGACTCAACTGGCTGTTAAAATATTCTATAGAGTTTTCCTGACACTAATCTTGCCCAGACGCGTGTTGACTGTGATCTTTCTAGCTCAATGATCTAGACCCGAAAAAAACTTGAATCCCAAAAGCAGAATAACCAGTATCAAAACACTTCCCGGACAAGAAGTCTAATGACAAATAGCAAACATCTGAAATATCCGAAGTAGCAAACCATAGGCAGATAATCACTGAAGCTAAAACAATGCCCCTGCAGGGCTCATACTAGCAGCGTAACAACAGGACGACCCGGAAAATAGAATGATGGTTAAGAAGGGGATCAAATAAATTCTAGAGGGAATATTCATCTAAATGGAGAAATAGGCGACAACACGGCATGGAAACAGTTCTAACCTTCAAAAGACCGGTTTGATTCTAGGTTTCTAGGGAAAAATGGGCAGCATTACCGTAGGGAAACAGACAAGCTCACATGGGTATTATAGACAACCAAATTTGACCCAGCCTAATATTAGGAGAATCCGATGATGAAAACGACTGGAATGGTGTCTCAGTACGACCATCGGGAAATGATCTAAGCTCGGTATTCGAACGCAATCATCAAAACCTTCAAACCAATGAAATTTTGTTGAAACCACCGATAACTAGCTATGCAAGCTATTCCCAAGGAGGCGACCGCCATGTTCATTGCAGCGACCATCAATAGAACCTCTTGGAAACCCTAGCCAAAAGTGGCGACCGTCACCTACAACCTGGCGATTGCCAACTCTCGTTGTGGCGACCGCCAATAAAATCTTGTGGAACTTTTTTTGAGACAAGGCGACCACCACCTCCAACATGGCGACCACCAATTCCAAATGGCCTGACATGTCCCAAAATGTGGCAGTATCTCATTAGTTGAAGAATTCTATAAATACCGCATCCCAGCGTACGTTTTCATGACAGAATTTTAGAGAGAAGGTTTAGTGAGAGAAATTCTGCAGAGTCACCGAGTAATTCTGAACCCTGACGCCGAAGTCCTATCGAAATACCAAGATCCAAACCTCCGATGCCTACATTGAAACCCTAGTTTGGGATCACCATCCGAGGATTGAACCATTGAAGCACATTCCTCGACTTGAGGATTCTTTAGCGATCCAGGTACTTTGCTTGGATCCCCGGTCCTCTAGCTCCATTTTCTACCTTTTTGGAGTGACCGTGCTAATATTTTATTTCTCTTACATTGTTTACATAATTGTTTAGTTTGTTTACTTATTTACTTGAATATTAGTTTTTTGTTTATTTACTTACTTACATTTATGCTTATCATTAAATAGTGCTAATATAATTTTGCAATACGACTAACGATGTCGTTATTATAATTTAAGCACTTACATAAAAATAGATTTAATTTTCAATATTACACCCATTTAATTCTAGTATTTCATTCATTTTCTTTTCTCTTATTTTTTTTATGATAATTTAATGTTCTAGCATTTATTCTCTTTTCTTTTCTTTTAATATTAGTGTAGTTTTCTTTTCTAGCACTTTATTTTCTTTTCTTTATTACTAGCTTTTATAATGTAGCATTTTATTTATTAGCCTTAATTTTTTTGTAATGTTTCATTCTCTTTTCTCTCTTTTTCTTTCATCGATTAGCTTTATTTTTCTTTTCCTTTGTCCTTTTCTTTTTCTATTTAATGTTAACATTATTTTCTATCATTTTATTAAACTCAAAAAAGCACAAAAAGCCTTTTAAGTTAATTTTCATCTTTTAATGTTAGTATAAATTTTCTCTTATTATAGTAATTTTCTTCTCTTTTGTTTTTTTTTTCTTTTGTCTCTTTTAAAATATAAAATATAAATAGTTAGGTGTTCTTTTTCAATAGTTTAATAACATTTTTTAATCTTTTTATTTTAGTATGATTTTCTTTATAAACTTTTTCTTTATTTTCTTTTTCTTCAAACCTTTAAAATGAAACCTTTATTTTTAATTTCTTTGTTAGTAAGTTTTCTTTTAATATAGAATTTTTTATGCATTTTTACATTTACTGTTAAATAGTCATCATGTTAATGTCTCTCTAAACGTTTGTTTGTGCATGTTTTGGTTATTTTCTTTAAATGAATGTTTAGAGTAATTTAGGTCATTTTATTAGCAATTCATATTTAGGTAATTTTAGTATTTTTTAGCATATTTTTGTTCTTTTATATAAATCATGATAGTTAGTTTATTTTTGTGAAAATTGCATGTCGGAGTGCACCATGTATCCTTTAGTTAGAAGTTGCATGCCGTAGGACTTAGGATTTTTCTTTTGGTACTTGTTTTATTTGGCGTTCTATATACGTATGTAATGTATTTTTCGTATTTAATTTTGGACGTTATTTCTTTGTCTCCATTTTCTTTATTTACATTTATTTGAGAAATCATATTAAAGAGTCAATGATGATTAGTAGATACCAATCTTATGATTAGGCGAACGGGGTGCCTAACATCTTTTCCGATTCATACATTAACCCACAAACCCTTTTTCTCTGGTCAAACGTTTTAAAGATCAATGGCCATTTTTTTTGTTTTTCTTAATTTTTCTCAAAAATTAATTGACGACTCTATTTTCAACAAAAAAGGGTTTTTCAAAATTTGGCTTCAAGGTGTTAAGATATTTTTCAAAACATCTTTGAATTTTCTTATTTTTGACTATTTTCTAAAACACCTAAATCCCGATACCACAGTCTTTTCTAGCGACTCTGCCGGGGACTAGTTTATAAAATCCAATAAGAGGGCTAGATTTGAAAACATCATTGGTTCTAAATATGTATTTCCTATTTGCATTATCGCATGCATGTGCATTGTTCTTCAACCCTCGCTTCCTGGTCGACCTGATGCCCTAAACGTTCATCCGTTTTGGAAATTGTTAGGAAGACATGCAACCCTTATGACTGCACGCTATCATAGGTAAAATAAAAGAGTTCGAGCGTACTGTTTTACCATGTTCTGTACCACTCCAGACATGAGAGGTATATACCAGGCTCTATTTAGAAGATACTCTGTTCGATTGACCAAAATCGATCTTTTACATATAGTAGCTTAGAACCCCTCCCCCCTTAGGTGTTGTTAACCCTAGTAGGATTATGTATTTTCTTAATTGTATGTTTTGATTGCATATTGTTAGGGTTGTTTGTTTGGGCTTAGGTTAGTTCCTTTTTCGGGTTCAACTCTGGTTTTCTGTTATCCTTTGCTTAGGTTAGTTTTCCCTTCGGGTTTTCACCCAAGCTTTGTTTTTCACCATGATCGGTTCACGCCGTAGCTTTCTTCTTGGGGTCGCGCCTGTGCTTTGCTTTAAAGCCTCTAGGATAGTTTTCCTCTCCCCCGGGTTTTGTTAGGGTTGGTATATTAAAAATAATGTTTTTAGTATTTAATTTTATTTTTAATAAAATTAATTTTCTATTTTATGAGAATCTTTATGAGCAATGCAAGTGTATCATTTATTTGTTATGCATGGATGTCTGATATTCTGTATAGTATTTAATCTGGTGTGTAGAGTACGGCTTATACACAAAAGATCAGATTTTAGATTCTTGCAGAATATAAGTTTTATATTCACAGTTTAGATGAAAATGGGCATACCATCGGTACGACTGTGCCACAGAGTTTTAGTAGGACTGTCTTGGTTAACGGGAATAGATAATAGCCTCGTCTATTGTTCCGACTCTCTGTGCCAGTACACTTTGTGTGTATTAAACGGGACATTTCGAGTAATTAATTTAGTACTGACTACTGACTATATCAATTAATTCACTCCCTATGATTATTATGAATAGTGTTTATTCTCTTAATCCTGAAATAATTATTGATTTGCATATATTTAATATTCGTTGTTTTGGTTCATTAGACGGTGCTATCTTATATGGGTCTATATTTCTAATGAGTTGGATAGCGATATTATTTATATGGTAAATATTAATTATTGATGGAATCTACATCCCGAATGATCGGGATTGACGATATCCACTTAAGGATATTTATAAGTTTTGACCGGGCCAAACCCTGCAACTAGATTTAATTATTCGGCGGTCAAATAAGTTAAGCGGAATGGCGTAAGGAATATAAAGATGCCGATTAAATTAAATTGTTAGTAATTAAATTTAATTGACAGGTATCGAGAATCTTAACGTGGGAAGAAATAGTAAGTATTTAATAACAGGAGCTCAATGTAAGAAGGTCTTGAGATTATGGGTCAGAGTGCAATTATAGTTTTTTAGTGGTGTGAACTGTAATTCAGTATTTTACGAAAATTGCAGAAACCGCTGCTGGTTTTTCATAATTACAAATACCGCTATGCGTCTTTCTTTAATTGTAGAAACCGCTGGTAGGTGTTTGTGTTCCATTGGAAGTATTACTCATAATTACTCCCCAGGTCACTGCTGTACCTCTATATATATGCGGGTAGGCTGAACAAGTTTTAGGTGATTTTAATATCATTATTGATATATTTTTTTTGTCTTTCAAGATTTAAAAAAATATATCATAGTTTTGCCGGTACAAGTTCTAGGAGGATCGTAACTCACATTACGTTCGAGTATCGCATAAGAGAATACGGTAGAAGGTTTGACATGAGCTTCAATTTGGAATCAAGTCGTAGTTGAAGATTAGATCTACAAGTTGTATTTTTCTAAATTAACTTTGGTTGCACGGGTTTTATTTTGATCGTCCTTCGTCAAAAGTTTTATCTGGAGTCCGTTTCGGCGTTTTTTCGTCCAGTTAATTTTTTACCGTTAATCATTTTTAAAAATAATGTTCTTGGCAGTTTTGCCCCCAACAAAATGGTAACAGAGCCGTTTTATTTTTTGTTTACGATTTATCGGGGCCGGGTAGATTTAGAACTGTGCTAACTTTGTTTCGCAGGCGTTCTAATCCCGAATTTATGATCATCTATTGTTTTCATGTTTTATTGAATGCGTAGATGATGATTTAATTATTTTTTTAACCACGGCGGTTGACCGTGTTAGATTAATTTTTTTTAGATCGAATGTAAGCCTACGGGACATAGATTTCGATGTAAAATTAATTTTTTGTTCTTTAATTTTTTTTTCTAGTTTATTAGAAAGAAGAAAAAAGAACAGGTATGGAAGAAATGCCGGTGGTTGACAGCGACAACCAGCGGTGGTTCCAGTGGTTTTAGCCGCGGATAAATTTTTTTTATTGCTTCGCAATAAATTGTTTTTCAGAATTTATTTTTCTGAAAAAAAAAAAAAGAAGAATACAAGCTGTTTCGGAAATTCCAGCAATCTCAAGGCGCCGTTTCGGTCCAGTATAGCTTCGGTGCTGTGGTTTTATTCCAAAATAAAAGGTCCCAATCAATGATTCACACAGTGGTGCAATTTCTCATCAAGCCACAGCAATTCTCCAACGCCAAAAGTAAACAATGGGCGCCGATTTTAAGAAAAGAACAGAGGGGGCGCCGGTTTTGTGCTTCAATTTTTTTTCCAGTTATTTTTCTGGATTAAAAAAAAAAGAAGGGAGAAAAAG
The DNA here is from genome assembly GCA_032270985.1 of Heliamphora pulchella. Classification (NCBI taxonomy): domain Eukaryota; kingdom Viridiplantae; phylum Streptophyta; class Magnoliopsida; order Ericales; family Sarraceniaceae; genus Heliamphora; species Heliamphora pulchella. The sequence continues at coordinate 487 of JAULJZ010208138.1, read as the reverse complement.
AAGAGAAGGAGCAGCGGCGCAGCACCGGTTTCCGGTGGGGCCAAACAATGGCGCGATTTCCAACAGCCGCAGCAAATTGAAGCAATTCCAAAACAGGTGGCATTGTTTTTCAAGCAGTAAAACACTGTTTCGGAATTCCCGGCGTGTTTGGTTTCTAAGCAATCCAGGGTGATTCGGCAATCCTCTTTCCACAATTTTTGTGGAAAGAGGATTTTAATTTCCAAACACTAATGCGGTTTCCCAAGCACAACAAGAACTCTTTGAAGGAATTGTGATGCTATCTCGATACTGGAAGCTTATATTTTAATAGGAAATAAAAATTCTTTAGAGTTTCAGTTCGATCATAAAATCGAAATTTATATTTATTTTACATTTAATTTTTTATTAACTGCGTGGATGATATTTATTGATTTTATTTATCCTGTTAATTTAATTAATTCAAAAATTTGGTTTTAATTAAAATATTTTGTAATAAAAAATAAAATTA
>JAULJZ010208128.1:0-18912 GCA_032270985.1 Heliamphora pulchella | reverse complement strand
GCTGGCTTTGCAGAACATCCGACATAGATGCCAGGATGTAATAGCTAGCCATCCGATCAGCCTTCTCCCACTTCTCACAAGCCTGGATCTCTTGTTCGGTGGATCCATTATGAGGAGTGGGAGGGAAGGCGTCATGCAACACAAACTTATAGTTGTCAGAAGTCAAAATAATATTGAGGTTCCGTTTCCATGTGATAAAGTTTGGTCCAGTAAGTTTTTATTCCTTGAGAATTGCCGCTAGTGGATTAAATGATCCCATTATTAAATCCTGAGAAATAAAAAAGAAATTTTTTTTAATTCTTTTATCAAGTTAGTATCCCTCAACCTTTTAATTTAAAAAGAATTATTGGCTGTCCGAATCTTTCGTGATTAAGCAGGCCACGTAGTGTGGACGTCTACTAATCAACACCCGTCCGGACAGATATGCCAGTCTATTAATTTATTGTCGGAATCAAATATCATAATAAAAAACTACCGGCCTAGAGTCACATCAATTGATAGGCCACGTAGTGTGGACGTCTAACAAGCAACGAACAAAGAACTACAAGAAAATTAAATAGCCAATAAATTTTAGTCTCCACAAATAAAAATAGTGACTCCTTAGGGAGGAAATTTTTTTTGACGGGTTAAGTGTATAACCATTACTCTTAATCAATTAAAATATTTCTTGTTTAACTATAGTAAAATAAACAAAAAGTTTTCTTATTTAATTTTGCGAAAGAAATTAATTATCTGGATTTTAATTTCAAAACCTTAATTAATTTTGACACAAAAATTAAATAAATAATTATCTATTTATTTTTTCATTTTAAAAATTACTAGAATTATTCATTTTATAAAACCGTTTTTCTTAATATATCTCTGATAATAAAATCATGCATGAAAGGAAAAACAAATAAAATAAAAAATCATCCACGCAATTAAATAAAATAAATAAATAAATAATTAAATAATGACAATATAAATATAATTAGTCGTTATGATCCAGTCCGTCCGTTTAATCTTTTAATCCGACGGTCTCGAATTAAAGATTAAACGCCTAGGATTTTGAAACCCTAAACGAGCCGTCAAAAATCTGAATATTTTTCTCAGCCTCCAGACCACCGTCATAGCCCCGAACCACCGCCGGAACGCCGAAAAAGATGGAAAAAAAACCCAGCCAAACAGCCCCTTGATTGGGCTAAAATTCTGCTGCCTTTAGCAGCCTTGCGCCGCCAAGTTTCAACCGCTGTTTGACCGCCTTGCCGCCACTGTCTTAACCCCAAAAAATTATGGTAGGTAGAGCACATCGAGGTCTTGATCTCCGAAAAAAATTGCGTCAAAATACGATGTCGAAGTGGCCCAAAAAAATCTTCAAATGACCGAAATACTATAGCGCCGCAACTGTGCGCACCGAACTTTGAAGCAATTTTTTATCCCTTTGCCGCCGTCGTCGAACCGCAGCCGAACCACCATCGGATACCCAACGGAAAACCTTTATTTCAGTGAAAAAATTACATCAAAAAAGATTGCCAAAATCCTAAAAAACGAGCCCTAAAGTTGGCGCCCTGTTGCTGCCTGTTGCTGCTGCCGCCGCCCCCTTCATCCCTTTTCGTCTCGTTTTTTATTCCCGTTTTTCATGACACGATTACATCAAAGATTCAAAAAAATAGAATGAAATAATATATTACAACGCCAAAATCCTACCCCACGTAGGAGGTGTACAATCTACCTAATCTCGAAACAAAAACCGTCGAGATATACGATAACGATAACGATATAATTAAAACATTAATTCATTCAATCATATAACCAGATCGTAACGACTTATAGCTTCATAACCAAGGTTAGCAAAATAGTTTTTCATGAAAAACGCAGCCGTGGCACTGATACCATTGTTGGAGAGAGAGCCGCGCAGCGGAAAAAAAAGAAAATTGATTTTTTGTATCGACGTCGTGACCGTAAAAATGACGTATGCGATTTTCATGAAAAATAGAAACTATACAGATTTTAATAGTTTAATACCTTTATGAAACATGTCGATAAGTTTCTAAAAATTCCGAATACGTTGAAGACGGCCTTGCAACCTTCTCACGTATGACCCGGACGCACTACGACGATCATGATGTATGGGCACCGATTCCAATCGAAGTGTTCTTCCTACCTTGGTTTCTTCTCACACAATGATCTCCAAAAAAGAAAAAATAATTGCCAAAGAGGAGAGGAGGCCGGCGGCTATCATAGAGTATTAGGGTCAGATGTTGATTAATTAGCCTCTCTTTTTATATATAAGAATATATCAAATATATATTAAGTATATATCATCTTTCCTAAAAGGATATAAAGAGATATACTTAACATAAATAATTAATCCCACCATCTCCTAGGGCCGGCCACCTAGTGAGTAATCCCTGAGTGTGCCAAATACCAATACCGCCCCTCATTAATTTAATTTAATTCTCGAATGTCCCCGGCGGCAAAACCAGCATTCTAATTAAATTAAATAATTACCGAAATCAACAAGAAAAATATCCGTACGTATAATAGGCTACGTGAGGAATCACGAGAAAGTATAGGACTCGGGCTAACCATACGAGAAAACCGAATATCACTAACTCTATCCCCGAGTTAGATCCTTTCACGTACGAACCAGAACTTATTCTACTAAAGGTCCTGACTGAACTCTCGGTCCTAACTCAAATTATATCTTGAGTCTCCAATTATCAAATGCACCGAAGTTTCCTCACGTTAAAGATATGGATTACCTATAAATAAATTAGGTTACTGACAATCTAATTTAATTATCCTCTTCTCCTCACAAGTACCGCACCGCTTAACCTTTTGATATGCCGGATCCGAAGATCCACTCTACAGGTTTAGTATAATCAAATCTATAAGCAAAGCACACGAGGGGGAACTCCTCAACCTAAATCGGACGTGATTTTCGGCCGCTGATTATCAATCATCAGACAAATAATGCCAGTACCCAACTCATCGATATTGTTGATCTCATGGAAGAAATCTCAACCATTGACGACTCAAAGTACTGTACATTATCTGAACACAATTAATACATGATAATACGGGATGTGGATCAACTCATATAATCAGTATAGAATCGATCATCCCGTTGATCCCGCTCAATGCACTCTAAGTGTACTAAAACATCGATCTCGAACATCGAATTTTTAAAACCTGAATTCGATTCGTTCGACCTAGCCAAGACCAGCTACTATAACGATGTACAACAATCGTACCAATGGAATGTCCGGGTCCATTACGATTGTGTGCCTACCTGTATAATCTGTCAGAACCTTTGACCCGATCTTCCGTGCAGCACGCACCGAGTTAAATACTAGATAGAATATACGGACTATGCATTCATACATCACAAATGTAAATATAAAATCATAAATGTAAAATCATCTCATTAATATGCCAGGAATCCAGAATAAAATACATAAAAAAACATGACTTTTCAGTATACATTCCGAACATGACTGTCCTGAACTGAAGAAGCACTATAAAAAGGGCTATAAGAAAGCAATGCTGGCTACATGGGGTGAAAGTGATGACAACAGCTTAGATGAAAAAAAAGATGAAAATAAAGTTGCCAATTTATGCCTCATTGCCAAAGAAAACAATGAGGTAAACAGTGAATCTTTTTCTTTAGATGAACTCCAAATTACTTTTGAAGAAATGTATGATGAGCTAAAAATATTTGGTGCTAAAAATGTCATTCTTAGGAAAATTGTTCTCACCCTTTTCTACTGAAGTTGAATCTTTAAAAGAGGAAAAACAATCTTTGTTAAAACAGATTACTTGTCTGAAAAATGAAAATCAAATTTTAACCACAAAAAAAAAAGTTGAAGATCTCACTAAAACTGTGCATAAGTTTACATAAGAAAAAGAAAACTTAGATAAACTCCTAAGAATGCAAAAATATTTTTTTGACAAAGATGGCCTAAGATATCAACTGAAGAGAAAATAAAAGTTGTTAAGTAGTATATTTGTTAAAGCATCTTCTAATAATTTCAGTGCTACATGTTTTTATTGCTATGAGAATGGCCACACTGTCAAACTGTAGAAACCTAGTACGTGTTTAATTTTTGGCTAATTATTTTCATATAATTAAATTTCTAGATGTAATTTAGGATGAAAATTTGTGGATAAGTATTACTTGTTAATTTAAATTCTCGGGATATGGGACAAAAATTAAGTTGTAGATGTGGAACATGATATATAAAATTATCATATTAAATTAGAGTGGAATTGGGTCATGGGAGAAGTTAGAAAGAAAAATGAGAAAATCATAATAAGCAAGCCAAACATGGCCCTTGGGCCATTCTAGAATTTTATAGAGAAAGGGAGAAAGAGTGAGATAAAAAGCAAGGGTCCCATCCCCACCCTTCATCTACGCCACCCTCATTCCTCATTTCTTCTCTTCCTCTTCTCTTTTTCTTTTGGGAGATTTAGGAGAAATCCCAACACCTCTAAAACCCTAACCTTTCCTCACTCAAATTGGTGAAGCTAGGCTACATTTTGGGAGCTATCAAAGGAAATTCAAGACCCGCAAACAAGAAAATCAAGTTTTATCATCAAAGTGGAACCTCCAAGAGTGCCCTTGTAACACCCCGATCTTTCTCATGGCAACGATATTATCTGTTTTGCGCATAGTCCTCACAGTTTTGTTCTTCCCAGGAGGTCACCCATCCTTAATTTACTTTAGCGTGAGCACGCTTAACTGAGTTTTGCTAGAGTCTCTATCACTTGGAAAAATACCTCGTTGCTATGTAAAGGTTCAAAATTTTTTTTTTAGCCTAGGAACTTCCTCTCCATTTTTGATGTGAGATATTAGGATATTATAGCTAAAAACCTAGGTGGGGGAGATTTAGGTGAGATTTAAGGCATTGTCATCCTTTAAGGTAGGACCTTGACTAGTATAAGTGTTTCTAGTGATTTGGGTTGAAATTTATAAACTTTTTATGAAATTTGACTAAATCCCTAGATTTGAAGAAAAGTTAGAAACTTTTATTATGTTTTGGGTGAATTCAATCATGATTTGCAAATGCATAATTAAAACCTTGTGTTGTGAACATCTTATGAATAATTGAGCATGAGAAGACAATTGAGCATGAGAAATGATACTTCTTAAGATTTTTGAAATGTGTTTTCATAAAGGTCTTAATTTGATTACAAGTTAACAATATGAGAAATTTGATAATGCAGGATACAATGTGAAATTGGTAATGGGTGGTTAAACAAGTTGAATTTGGTTGGGATTTCATGAGAATAAAATGTGTAATAAATTTGTGATAGAAATGAATGAAATGAGAATTTGTGAAAGTTTATCATATGCAATCTTAGAAATGGAATAAATGTGTATGGCTTGTGAACATGAAATTCTATTGCAAAAGAAATATGTGGGGTTGAAATCCCAGTGTTGTATCATATAATGAACGGGAAATTGAATGAGAAATCGATGATTGTGGATGTGTTAAGTTGGGTTTGAATAGCTCCAAAGTGAAAGACCAAAAACTTACGCAAGTTGGGGACCACGTGCCCACAGGTTAGCCCCCGAAACGTGGATAGAAAACCACGTGCCTCGGGTTAGCCCCGAAATGTGGATGTGATGATTGTCATGATGAGTTATAGAGCTATTTATTACTCAATGGCTTCGCGTAGCCTATTGGAAAAATAGGGAGAGGTTTCTATAGGTTGCACTCGACGTCGATTCGATATTAAAATAATATGAGATAACAAAAGCGTTGAAGAATGAAATCCCTGAGAAAACGAATATTGATGAATCTTGGTTTAGTTGGATAAAAAAGGTGGGTGAGTGATTTAAATTGATCAAATGTGTGAATGGTTGCATTTGTATCACACCTCACAAATCATGCATCACACTTTTATTAGTTGTTATCCTACGAGCTTCGGTTCCCGATTGTTGAACTAAACTTTCACAAGACAAGACAACCCGAAAGAAAATTAAGTGATGAAGAGTTCTTGGAGGATGGGATTGAAGAAGAAAGAGGAATGTTGATCTTTGTTTTGAGTTTTGTAATGATATATGCTCGTTGTAAAGATACAAAGGTTGTATATGTACCTATGTAAGAATGTAACAAAAATTGTGGAACTCATTTTTTGAATGGAATTGTGGTTGAAGTTTTGGAATGTATGTTTTGAAGGAGATTTGAAGAATATCATGAACTTTCTAGATTAAATGTGAATGTTATGTATGGTAGCAATTGTAATGTCATGAAATTAAAGTTTAGGAGTTCAGTTTGTATGTTAAGATTCATGGAAATTGAACAATTGAATGTATGCTTGAGTTGGAGTATTAAATTTTCAAAACAGGATTTTGGAGAAAAAGGTCCAGAGCTTAACCACTCGACGAACCTCTTGATCAGTCTATCGAGCAGTGAAATAGCACTCTCAGTTTCTCAGTTGCAGATTTTGGGATGCTGAGGGTAGCTCAAGACCACTTGATCTGTCTTATGACCACTCGAGCGGTCAAAGCAGATTTTGACAAACTTTTGTTTTCTTCAAATGTGTTCCCATCTTTGCTCGAATTGGTTCTGGACCCTTTTCTAAGACTAAATAACACCTCGAATGACATTTCTTCATAAGTTTAAAGTTCTCTACTCAATCCCTATTCACCTGATCTTTTATAAGATTTATGAGCCTAAGACTTAAAGTTTAATAAATATTCCTTTAATTAGCCCTTTTGTTGGGTTGTCGGGATGGGTTCACGTGACCCAAGTTTGGGGCGTGACACAAACACTGCCCATTAAGAAAGAACTCTGTTACAGCAACAAAAAGGGTTTGGATTCCAAAGGAAACACACTAAAATGGAACTAACTCAAATGGACCTAGGAAAATTTGGATACCAAAAGTCAAAAACTAATTTTGTTTGCAGGTATGTCTTAAATTCTCATTCAAGGAAGGAAAGTGGTATCTTGACAGTGCCTGCTCAAGACATATGACATGAGAAAAGTCAATGTTTGCTTTTGTCACACCCAAAGATAAAGGACTTGTGACTTTTGGGGACAATAGTAAGGGTAAAATCATTGGAGTTGGCAATATTAATAAAACTCCTTCCCCTTCTATTGAAAATATTTTGCTTGTTGATGGTTTAAAGTATAATCTTTTAAGCATAAGTCAGTTTTGTGACAAAATCCACAAAGTTGTCTTTGATTACTGTAAGTGTATCATATAAATTACATCTGACAACAAGGTTGTATTTGAAAGTCATAGACATAAAAATATTTACACATTTAATTTAATTGATCTATTAAAAATGACACAAATTGCTCATTTGGAAAACTAGTTTAAAGCTCGGCTTTTTGAACTTTCTGGGTTTTTAGCTTAAATATTTACACATTTAATTTAATTGATCTAAAAAGCCCTGTTTTCCAATCCCTAGCTTTTACCCTATTGGTTTTTTGTCTTTTTGGCTTTTTGACTTTCCTGATAACAATTTTCTATTTTATCCTTTAGCTTTTTGGCTTTTTGTCTTTTTGTCTTTTTGTCTTGGCAAAATCTCATTTATGTTGAAGGAAAATCTTAAAATTTCACATTTGGCTTATTTGATTTTTTTGGTGACTTAAAAGTCACTAGTTTTCCATCCAAATGAACTTTTAACTTTTTAGCTTAAAGTGACTTAAAGCCAAAAAGTCGGCTTAAAGCCAGGTTGCCAAACGAATACAAAAATGCTTGGCTAGAATGAGCGATAACAGCTGGCTATAGCATAGAAAGCTTGGATATGCTCATATGAAGTTGATTTCAAAACTTTTGAGAAAAGAGTTGGTGGTTGGTCTACCTCAACTTAGATTTGAAAAAAGACAAAATCCTTGATGCATGTCAGAAAGACAATCAAGTTCGAACCTTTTTTCAATAAAAAAAATGTGATTTCAACTACCAGGCCATTGCAACTGCTACACATGACCCTGTTTGGTCCAACCCGAACTCTTAGCCTTTGTGGCAAAAGGTATGCATTTATTATAGTTGATGATTTTTAAGATATACGTAGGTATTATTCCTAACTCATAAGGATGAAACCTTTAATGCATTTTCAAAACTATCTTAGAAGATTCAAAATGAAAAAGGTTTTCAAATCACAAGTATCAGATGTGATTATGGTAGAGAATTTGAAAATAAATATTTTAAAACGTTTTATGATGAAAATGATATAGACCATAACTTCTCAACTCCTAGAACCCCTCAACAAAATGGTGTTGTTAAGAGAAAGAATAAGACTCTTGAAAAAATAGCTAGAATCATACTATATGAAAATAACCTACCAAAGCACTTCTGGGCTAAGGCAATCAATACATCTTACTATATTGTGAACAGAGCCATGATAAAAGCATCCTTTAAGAAAATCCCATATGAACAATGGAATGAAAAAAAAAACCCCAACATCAGCTATTTTCTTGTTTTTAGATGTAAATATTTTGTTTTGAATAACAACAAAGATTTTTTGAGAATGTTTGATGCTAAATCTGATGAGGGTATTTTTTAAGGATATTCTATATCTAGTAAAACTTATAGAGTTTTTAATAAAAGGGCTCTTGTTGTGGAACAATCCATTCATGTTGTTTTTGATGAATCTAACTTTGGCTCTTTCAACGATTTTTGTGAAGATAATCTTATTGATATAAAAAAGGCTTTGAAGATATCTTTATCAAAGACTAAAAGGAGAAAAATCTAGAAGAAAACAACAGTGAGCAGCAAACTTCATCTTAGCTAATTGAAGGACCTTCAAATAAAGAAAATCTTGAGCTTCCCAAGAAATAGAGGTATGCTCACAGTCACCCAAAAGACTTGATCATTGGTGACCCTGCGCATGGTATAAAGACTAGATATTCTCTTCATAATATTTGTGGTAATCTATCTTTTCTTTCTCAAACTAAACCAAAACATTTTGAAGAAGCTAAAAATGATAATTTTTAGATCTTGGCTATGCAAGAAGAGCTAAATCAATTTGAAATAAATAAAGTTTGAACTTCAGTCCCAAGACCTAAGAACCACTCCATTATTGGAACAAAATGAGATTTTAGAAATAAAATGGACGAGAATGGAGTTGTTCTTAGAAACAAAGCTCGATTGGTAGCCCAAGGTTACAATCAAGATGAAAGCATCGATTTTGATGAAACATTTGCACATGTGGCTAGGCTAGAGGCCATTAGGATGTTGTTTGCTTTTACTTACTTTAAGAATTTCAAACTTTATCAAATGGATGTCAAAAATGCCTTTCTAAATGGTTTTATTACTGAAGATGTTTATGTAAAACAACCTCCTAGTTTTGAGAATCTTATTTTTTCAAATCATGTTTACAAACTTATAAAGGCTCATTATGGTTTGAAACAAGCACCAAGAGCTTGGTATGAAAGGTTAAGCAAATTCTTGATTGAAAATAATCTGTCAAGAGGTAAAATTGACATAACTCTTTTTATAAAATCTAAGGGAAAAGATATGTTAGTTGTGCAAATATATGTTGATGACATCATTTTTTGCTCAACTAATTAAAAACTCTGCAAGGACTTTGCTATGTGTATGCATAGAGAATTGAAAATGAGTATGATGGGTGAACTCAACTACTTTCTTTGACTTCAAATCAAACAAAAAGCAAGGAATTTTCATCAACCAGTCCAAATACACTAAGAATTTATTGAAGAGGTTTGACATGTTGAATGCCAAACCTATGGGAACTCCAATATGCCCCTCAACAAAACTGGATAAAGATGAAAATGATAAGGCAGTAGAGGAAACAGATATCAATGTATGATTTGTTCTCTCCTTTATTTAATTGCTAGTAGACTTGTTATTATGTTCAGTGTTTGCATATGTGCTAGATTTCAAGCTAATCCTAAAGAATCACACAAGACTATAATTAAGCGCATCTTTAGATAACTCTTAGGTACGCAAAACTTAGAATTATTTTGTCCTAGAGGGTTAGACTTTGAATTATTTAGCTGTTCTGATGTTGACTTTACCAGTCGTAAAATTGATAGGAAGAGTACTAGTAGAACTTGCCAATTCCTAAGGCACTCCCTCATATCTTAGTTTAGCAAAAAACAAAATTCAGTAATCTTATCAACAGATGAGGCTGAATACATAGCAGCTAGTAGTTGTTGGACACAAATTGTTTTGGATGAAATAACAGCTAGAAGACTATAATGTTTGCATAGATCACATTCCCTTTAAATGTGACAATACTAGTGTAATTAACATATCCAAGAATCCCATTCAACACTTAAGAACTAAACAACATAATATTATATATCACTTTATAAGAGATTATGTGCAAAAAAAAAAATATTAAACTAGAATTTGTAAGCATAGAGCATCAACTAGCTGATATTTCACTAAACCTCTTAATGAAGAAAGGTTTTGCTACATAAAAAGAGAACTTGGTATGTTATGTACTCCAAATTGATGATGATTTGTTATGTTCTATTTTTGTTGTGTTTGCATCTCTGTATATGCTATCTAAAAGGTGTCGACACCATGATGAAAAGTGTTGACACAATTGCAAAAGTGTTGACACTGCGTTAGTTTGTGTCGATACTTTTACAAGAAGGGTTGACACTTTTACAAGAAGTGTCGATACTTGGTTAGAACAAGTCGACACAAATTCCTAAGGTGTCGACCCCCTGCTAAGTAGAGTCGACACAAAACCCAGGATTTGACATTCTTGTATGACGAGTGAAAAGTGTCGACACTCATACAGTTAATATCGACACAAGAGACCAAAGTGTCGATACCCCATTGGATAGGGTCGACACAAAACTCCAATTATATAAACTAGGTTTTCTCCCCTTTCCTGTTCGCGCTCTCAGCTTTTTCTTTTCAAAATTGCTCTTAGAGAAACTGTTCCCCTCCCTTTCTTTCTCTTTTTTTCTCTCCCCCCTCTCTCTTTCGAAACCCTAGAATTCTCTCTACATCTAAACCGTCCTATTCCCTCTCATCCTTTTCATCTCACATACCTTAGACTCTGAAAATACCTCTAAAGACGATGGGTAAAGGAAGCAAAAGATCAGACCATGGCGAAGGATCAAGTTCTAAGACTTCAAAGAAGAGGAAGATCACGATAGAGTGTCCTCAAGAAATGGGTTTTAAAGCCACGCTCGCGTTCCAATCGACAGCGATTAAGAACAACTTCCATCTCTACTTTGCGAATCAAAAGATTCTTCCAGGTAGATAAATTAACTTCTCTTTTTTCACTTTTGTGGGCATAAAGTTTGCCTAATGGTTTGATGTCTTAGGGTGGACAGACCGTCTGTCTATAAAAAACAACCACTATCCCTCTCTGATGAGTGTGAGACCCCGATCCGTTTCATTTTTGAAATGATTTAAGTATTGATGGAGTTGGAGTTAACTCTTGACCTCGGTGATGTTTTAGGTGCATATTTGAGCTTATGCATGGACACTAGAAAAGTTTTGTGAAATTTCAGTGGTGGTTCAGTCGATTAGGGGTGGCAGTCCAGTCGACTGACTGGACAGCGTGGTGGTCCAGTCGACTGAAGTGGGGAGTTCAGTCAACTAACCTGTGGTGGTGGAGAATTTTTAAGATTCCAGTAGCCTTTTCAGTCGATTGACCTAGATAGTTCAGTTGACTGACCTCCTGCGTTTGGGCGTGGCCAATAAATATCAGCCTTTAGAAAGTTATATTTAGATCTGGTATCTTCAAGGCAAAGTTTCACATAAAGGCTCCACCTTCTCTCTAGTTTTTAGTGGGCCCGGGGCTTGGTTTTTGGCAAGCAGAAAGCAGATTCTTAATATTTGTGCCGGGGGCTTCGCGTTCATCCGAATGGAATCTCATTTCACCGAGGTTTGTCTTTTAGGGCGTTGAGTTTTTAGCTCAACGAGGTAAGATCCTAGACTATTTTGTCATTAAAGGGTGCTACGTGCTATTATATGCTTTTCTACCATTTAAAAATGCTATACATGCTAATTTTTATGTTTAAACCATGTTTATTCGGATAAAAAGCATGTTTTGCGCTTTTTCATGGTTTATTACATGTTGTGGAGGTGTGGATGGCTGTGGTTTTCAAAATGGTGGTTTGAAACGGAAGGACTTGTGAAGTCTTGAAAATCATGTTTTGGAGGTTTGGAGCTTAACCTCGGGGTTAAGGCTCGAATTTTAAACGTTTTAATAGAAACGGTGGAAATATTTTGAAAATATTGTTTGATCTCCATGAATAGTGGATGACGTGGTGAATGGTCGTTGGATATTTTGTACATGATTAATGTACTGTTTGAAATGTTTTCGTAATCAAGCTATGTGTTAGTTTTAATGATTCGATAGATGTGCCATGACAGTGCGTGTGTATTTGGGCTGCCATTACTCCTCGATGAAAGTCCAGAAACTTGCGCTGGTAAGTGTTTCACTCTTTCGGGTTAATCCCTATAAAGAAGTGGTAGGTGCTTCGCTCCTTCAGGTTAATCCCCGTAAATGAAGTGGTTACCCCTGTGTAAGGCGTGCGTTGTTGTGACTCCGTATAAAACTTGTCATTACCTAGCAAGTCTATGTGGTTTGGGTCTAGGGTAATGGGCATGAGTTTATAGTTGTTACCTTTATTTTCGGTGTGACAGAGTCGATACATAGGAATCATTGTTGGCTGTGTGAAGCAATTGGAAAATAACATTTTGTTACTATTTTTCTTTAACTGTTAAACGTTACTTGCATTGTTTGAAATGCGTGCTTTTAAGGATGAAAAATTATTTTGAGGTTCATGTGAGTCAAATGAAAACTTGGGATTTTGAGAAGTGAAATCGTTTTGAGGCTCGCATGGTTGAGTCGATTTTTATGTCTTGTGGTTGCATATCCTACTTTGCTACGTTATAGTCTATTTCTATTGGGTTTCGACTCACGTTGTGGGATTTGTGCAAACCTTTTTCAGGTGGGCATGGTCACGCAGGTTGATCTTGAGGTACCCGGAGGTGGTTGACAGCAAGACTCTTTTTGTTTTGTCCTTGTTAGGTAGTATATACTGTTTGTATATGGATCATGTTTGGATGTAACATGTTTTAGATTTAAAAGCATGCGTAATGTAATTCTTATGGTCGTGGAGTCGGTGTATACATGATTTATGTTTTCGAGAGAGACCATGTGTTGGTTGTTGTTTTCTGTAGTTTATTATTACGATTTTGTTGGTTGGTTCAACATTTTACAAAAAGTTTTTATTTAGTTTATACTTCATTCAAACTCTTGTGCTTCGAGGGAGATTTTGGAATGGCTTATGCTTTTTTTTTAAAGTTATCTCTTTGCCCAAAATGTGTATTTTGTTTCAAAGGCTTGACTTTTGGGGCGGTGACCCTAGCCTCTTGAGCTACTCTTTTAAATTAAATAAACCCTCGGTAGTGTGTTTCACAAACTTTTTAGTCTCATTTTAGCGTTATAGTTTATGACCCGTTTGTGTTTGTGCAGTTTTGGTGGATCGTTATATCCCAAAATGGTTGTTCGTGAGTGTTTTGCGTGACCCAGAGTTTGGGGTGTGACAACTTGGTATTAGAGTTTTGGGTTCGAATACTTAAGAGCTGTGGAAAGAGGGTGCATCACCTTGTGAAGATGATTTCATGTGCTTGATTGCATGTGTTTTAGTATTAATTATTTTTATAACAAGAGCATGATAGCTTGTTGAGCATGTAGATGCCGTGTATATGTGAGTATGGAGGTTAAACCTTAGGATTGATTAGTCTTACTTTTGGGTGTTTGATTAGCAAATTTGGAAGCCAAGTTAGAAATGCATTTGGCTAACGTGTTTTCTAGCAATGAATCTATGTACGTTTTCTAATTCGACGCGTCTTTCTTGTTGGTTCTCCTCTTTATGTGTGATGTGTTTGTATAATTGTTATGGCTATGTGTTAGCATGATTATGTGGTACGTGTTAGAAATAACATGATAGATCGACCTTAGGTTGTTGTGTTCTATAATTCTTTTATATATGAACTACGTAACCTTGGAGAGGGTGAGGCCGTGGTTTAAGTCTTGAATGTGCAACTCGGTTGCAGTGGTTACTGAAAGGTAAGGTTATGAGTTGAGTGTCGATCGCTTGGTGCATAGTGGAACTCATTGGTGAGGTGGGGTTAACCGCGTGAGGTTGGCATTGATTGGTAAACTGTTGAGTGTTAGTATGAGTAAAGTTTTGTTCGAGTGCAGTTGAAGCATGGTTAGTGGCTTGGTTTTGGTAGTTGGCTCCTCTTGACAGTATGTTACTAGAAGTTAAAGTCGTGTTATGGATGGCATGGTGAGTAAGGGCGATGGGGTGTCAGAGACCTCGGGGAATCAGTTGTTTTGAATGGATTTGTGGATAGATTTGTCGATAGTGATAATCTCTTCTGGTTAAGGTTTGGTGTACGTGGTTTTGGCCGTGTGACGGATTAGGTACGTTGTGAGCCATGCTATGTCATGAGCCGTGTACTCGGGATGGGATATAGACAGGAACATAGTGGATGGAAGTGTAGTACTTTTTGGCTGAGTGTATGTTGAGATGGCAGAACGTAAGTGATTCTGGGAATATCCATTGCTTGCTGGGTGTTGTTGGTAGTCAGAGCAGTATCTGATGACTGGGACATTATATACTTTATTGAGGATATGGGGACGAGTATGAGTTGCAGATGTGCTGGGATAAGTATAGGTCGCGGCTGTGTTGGAATGTATAAGGGTTCAAGTTACAATTCTAGCATGCGATGAGTAACAGTTCTGTGGGATTCCTATGAGAATGTAGGTTCGTGGTCCGGCCGTTATCCTAGTGATTAGGAGATCATGTGTGGGAATCGTACTGGGTGCATGAGGTTTGAAGGGACCGTAGAAGGGTTCGATAGTGTGGTTAGCTTATTGCTGAGACTGTGTATCCTGAGTGTGATATGTCCGGGGATTGTTTGTGTTCGGCCTTAGGTTTAGAAGCGGGTATGTTATTTATTCATGGGAACAAAGTGAAGTAATAAAATTCAGCAGTGTACCATGTAGTTTGGATGGCCTGGGACGATAGGCAAGAAATCGTGGGTTTAGATATCTGTGATCGATGTGTGCTCAGAGAGCGAAAGAGCAGAAGGAGTCTACATGATCGTGGGAGTTATTAGTAACTCTAGATGGGATTGGGTTTCCTTTGTTTAGTGTCATGCGCTTTATATGTGAGTTGTTTGGACAGTGGGCTCGAGGCTGTGATGTGGCTGTGGTTTGCCTAGCGGGAGTTAGATTAATGTAGCACAACCTTGTGATGTGAGGTCTTAGCGCGATGAGAATATTGACGTGTGTCTTCGTGTATGACTGGTGATGAGCTTATAGTCTTATGGGATGTGTTGTACAAGGTATGAGGAATGATGTTATTCGTGTGTGTGTGAATGAGGTCTAAAAGCTGAGAGTTTAGTGTAGAGAACGATTTGAGTATCATGATCGGGGTCAATGGCAGCTGCGTGTTTATGGTCGATGTGGCCTCAAGGTAGGATTTATAAAGTTCTTTGGGAGCTAAGTGTTGATGGGTACTAGGAGTACGCTGAGGTTGGGTCATGGTTTCTTGTTGACCCTTTTCTTTTCTCGGGACGGAAAGAGAGTTTCCTTGTAGATGGTTATCTGGTGCGAGCCGTCTCATTTTTGTTAGATGTAGATGCCAGGATTTGGGCTGATTCAGATTTGGTTATGTTCTGAGACTGTAAAATCTTTGTGGAACTTGTATCGCCAGGATCGGGTGATTATAAGACAGATTCTTCGCGGTCTCAACACGTGGTTGATGAATATATGCGCTTAAATGTTGTGCATGGTTGTGTGCTTTCCTAGATGTATAGTATCTATGTGTGTGACCTGGGATCTGATTTCTCCCGCGGTTGAGGACCGTCAAGAATTGCATGATTGGGTTAGCATTGTTCTGCGGTGGAAGACCGTAAAAGTGTACGTATGAGTGTGGTAAACGTAGTTGGTCGTGGTAACGTAGTTAGAGTATGACTTGTTGTGTAAGATGGTTGAACCATTTGGGTTGTGTTCCCTGTGAGGTTGGGTTGGTAGACCAGGAATGCTTGTGTTTGTCCTTGTTGACATGGGAGTTAGTGTTGAGACGTAGAGTCCTTTTCTGTAGTAATCAGCTGAGGATCATTAACCGTTGTGTGCGGCTTATTCTAGATTATGTGGGTATGGTTGTGCTTTTAGCTCTTGGCAGAGTGGAAATTTTATCAGAACTGTGCGGCTAGGATATTCACATGGTGGGTTTCTGACAGACCTTTGTGAGTTTGGATTTGAGTTCTGTTTGGGGTTTTGAACTGCTTAGAGTCGAGGAGTGGTCATCGACTGTGGAAAGCATTGTGTTTTGGCGTAACTGTTTGTTCGGATGGTGGTCCCAAGAGTATGGTAGCGTATGAGTCGAGAAGGATTCAATATTTGAGAAGCCTTGGTTGGCATTGCTTGTTTGGACCGGCGTGATTGTTTGGTTGGGAATGGTAGGACCATGATGAGTTCTGTATACGAGGAAATTGCTAAGTGTAAAAGGTATGTCTTGGTTGGTTACTTGACAGACAAGTCTTGGGTCGAATATTCTACTATTTTGGACTCAAGGGATTAATGTATGTGTTATGAGTTTAGGGTTGATGTCAGATGACGCTCATCATGTTTGCTTTGTCAGATCACGGTGATCATGCTTGATTTGTCAAATTACGGCGATCATGTTTGATTTGAGGTTAATCTGTAGACTTGTACGGGAGACATGATTGGGTTTATGTAGGTTATTGGATACCTATGAGATGTTCTATCTGTGTGACGTGTCTGGTCAAGTGACACGTTGGGGTGGGTCAGGTGACTTTGTGGCTATGATGCCGGATTGGTATTTGGCTGTGTGGAACCTTGTCTGGGACAATGACGTGACACCTAGTATTTCTTCAGGGTGAGAATTGGGGTTCATGATGGAAGATCGAATAGAGGATGAAGGTTTAGATGATATGTAGTCTTTGGTATTCCAGGTGAATTCAGTGAGCTTTTCTCTGGAGTTGGGTGTTTATGTTGTCGCTCGTGGATGGGCGTCTTGTCAGCTTTGTGATGGCGTTGTTAGCATCAGCAGAGTAGTGATGTGGTATCAAAGTGAGTAGTCGTCAAGTGATCATTAGAACTTGAGTAAAGTTTATGCGTAGAGTATGTGACTTCGTGTGATTGATGTTAGGATTCGACATCGTGTGTCTAGACTAGTGGAGATAATCCTTGGTGTGCATTGTGAGGTGCGATTGAACCAGTATGTGGCAGTAAGAATGAGGGTGGTAGTCTCTATGTCTTAGAGTGGAGAGTGTTTGGGACCAGGTTCCATGGTGGAGTAGTCTCGTGTCATGCATTTGTCGCTGGAGTGGATTACGTTCAGAAGAGTTGTGTTTCGATGTTTGGCAATGTGAGTTGGATCTCGATCCGATATTTTATGGATGTTTCATAGATGGCTGTAGTGTCAGTGGGACTTGCACGTGCGGGTAGTATGTGTGGAGGTTGATTCTTCAAGATCATGTTTACCTTGTGTGACGACAATTTTGGGGTTTCAATTACTGGGGGCATTTTTGCTATTGCACAATGTTGCTGGGTTTGCATCAGAGATTGGCGATGGTTGAGGGGATGGTGTTTGGCTTGAGTTTTAGTGTTGAACTTTGGGGACGAAATTCTTTTAAGAGGACGAGAGTTGTGAGACCCCGACCCATTTTATTTTTGAAATGATTTAACTATTGATGGAGTTGGAGTTAACTCTTGACCTCAGTGATGTTTTAGGTGTATATTTGGGCTTATGCATGGACACTGGAAAAGTTTTGTGAAATTTTAGTGGTGGTTCAGTCGACTGGGAGTGGCATTCTAGTCGACTGATTGGACAGTGTGGTGGTCTAGTCAACTGAAGTGGGGAGTTCAGTCGTTGACCTATGGCGGTGGAGAATTTTTGAGATTCCAGTAGCCTTTTTAGCCGACTGACCTGGGTGGTTCACTCGACTGACCTCCTGTGTTTGGGCGTGGCCTATAAATATCAGCCTTTGGGAAGATATTTTCAGATCTGATTTCTTCAAGGCTAAGTTTTATATAAAAGCTCCACCTTCTCTCTAGTTTTTGGTGGGCCCAGGGCTTGGTTTTTTGCGAGCGAATAGCAGATTCTTAGTATCCATGTCGAGGGCTTCGCATTCATCCAGACGGAATCTCGTTTCATCGAGGTTCATTTTTTGAGACGTCGAGTTTTTATCAACAAGGTAGGATCCTAGACTATTTTGTCGTTAAAAGGTGCTACGTGCGATTATATGCTTTTCTACCGTTTGAAAATGTTATACATGCTGATTTTTATGTTTAAACCATGTTTGTTCGGATAAAAATCATGTTTTGCGCTTTTTCTTGGATTATTACATGTTGTGGACGTGTGGATGTCCGTAGTTTTCAAAATGGGGGTTTAAAAATGGAAGGATTTGTGAAAAGTCTCAAAAATCGTGTTTTGGAAGTTTGGACCTAACCCTCGGGGTTAAGTCTTGAATTTTAAATGTTTTGGTAAAAATTATGGAAACATTTTGAAAATGTTGTTTGATCTCCATGATTAGTGGATGACATGGCAGATGGCCGTTGGATATTTTGTACATGATTAATGTACTATTTGAAATGTTTTCATAGTCGAGCTACGTGTTGGTTTTTAATGATTCGATAAATATGCCGTGACAGTGCGTGTGTTTTGGGCTGCCATTGCTCCTCAGTGAAAGTCCAAAAACTTGTGCTGGTAGGTGCTTCGCTCATTCAGATTAATCCCCATAAAGAAGTGGTAGGTGTCATGAATGTATACTGAAAATTCATGCTTTTTAGGTTTTTAATTCTTGATCCCTGGCATATTAATGAGAAACATTTAAGATGTTTTTGCATTCGTGATTTCATATTTATATTTGTGATGAATGAATGCATAGTCCGTATATTCTGTTCAGTATTTGACTCGGTGCATGCTGCAC
>JAULJZ010208107.1:0-18915 GCA_032270985.1 Heliamphora pulchella | reverse complement strand
GAAACGGAAGCAACCCCAAGAGTCGAAGCTGATATTGCTATTTGAGAAGAACGCATCAATTTGGTATCACAGCCTAGTTTGAACGCTTACGTTTGCGAAGGTTGTGTAAACCGTAGACCGTTTGACCATCATATAGCACCGTAGTCACTTGTAGTCTAGAAACTACAGAAACATGGAATAGGAGTATTCCTACTACTCTCGACACAAGAAGCGCGTGATTACCCAATAGAGGATTTTCACCCAGTTTCGACAGCTGAAGAAGGCGGAATGGATGGAAAAGGAGGGCGCTCTCGAGAAGTTAGCAGCTGATCCCCAGTATGATGCCCTGCTACCTCGACCAACCACTCTAACTTCTCGAGGGTGTGGACTCTGCCGAGTTAGCTGTACATATGCCCTGGCATTACCAGTCCATACCACCAGGAGTTTCCCGGTGTCGCTAGAGTACATTCCAACTTCCCCCAGCTATTCACTGGCATCTTCCAGCTCCACCAGCATCGATGATGAGGATCCAGAGAAGTATATGAGCGAGTCGTATAGTAGGACGGGATGAGAAGTTTGGGCTAGTCTTATGTTGTTTTGTTCTTTTTTTTTTTCTTTCTGTTGTGTGGTGTGGTATCAGTGGTGAACTATAACTCTTCTTGAACTTGTTATGCCATGTATGGGTAGTTTTATTAAGCAAAATATATTCAAGTCGCCCTACATGTTTTCAAGAATTCGGGGCATCATATTATCATCTGCATGTTTCAAATGTATGTAATGTTAGGGTATAGATTAGAGAAGGTGATTTTCTGATTCTTCCACTTGTGAGCACACATACTTGGTCATTTCATTTGTTTTCTTTAGTTTGAGGAAGATATAACAGTTTGTGCATTGGATATGTGCAGAGTTGTCGATGCAAATGCTCAGATTTATTTATTTATTTTGGAAAGGATGAATGCAGAGCTATGGATGCAAATATTCCTGTTTTTTTCTTGATCATAATTTGATTGTGGTTTTTCCCCCTCTAGAAAAAGTATTTGGTATAACTGAAATTATGAAGTTATAAATTAGATGTGATTATAACTATAAATAGAAGTTACACTTATTATACTAAGTTTATAGCGATAAATATGAAAAATTGTGATTATTAATTTAAAATTAGGAGATGCAAACAAAAAGTGTTTTTTTGGGGGTAATTGTGTATATAAAACAAAAATGAACATATGTTATAAGCATATTTGTTTAGATTTTTTTAACTTTTTGTAAGTTAAAGAAGAATATTTGTTTAGATTTTCTCAACTTCTAAACATAATTTTTGAGGTGGATTAATACTTTCAATTGAACAAGGGTAAAGGATCCATGGATGAAGATAGAAAGTTATATTTCGAATAGTAACTAAATTTTCAATTTTTAATTTGTAGAGAAGAAGCTATGGAACTTGGGTGTGGATTTTTTGTCAAAACGGAATGGTCTTTTTATTTATTTATTTATTATTTGTCGTTAACGGTAGAATCATTACACATAAATACTGGCTTTTTAGCGTATTTTTTTGTTTTACACCCCAGAGTTATAAGTTAAAGAAGAATATTTGTTTAGATTTTTTTTATTTCTTGTCGTGTTAGAAGTCAAATATTAAAAAATAATTTGTATCGAATGCCCAGCGCAACATGGCTTTATGAGGAGCACACTTCACGTATTGAAATTAACACTGGGATTTGTTTACTTCGATGTAAAATATTTTATATGAAAAATATTTTTTATATTAAACTATTTTAGAAAAACTATTTTTTTTTGTTTTGTAGTGTTTGGGTGATATTTGAAAAATATTTTTAGAATTTGTTTTAATAAAAATATGCTACTAGTATCATTGCAACAGCCACCATCATTGTTGTTGCTATCGCTATTATCATTATTGTCGCAATGGTAGTTGACACAACTACCGCTGTCATTACTGTTATTACTATTGTTTCCGCTATCATTACTGTTGTTACCACCATCTCTAATAATATTGTCACATCCATCACTATTGTAACTACTATCACCGTTGGTGCCACCACCGATATTGGAACCACCACATCCACCACTGTTGTCTCCATTGCTTTTAGTGCCGACTGTTGTCACCACTAATATTGCCGTTGACACTAAAAAATAACTTATACATTTTTTTATGTAAATTAATTTTGTTTTTTTGATATAAAATATTTTATGTTGTTTTATCAACTAAATACTAGAAAGTACGTAAAATATTTTATGAATATTTTATCATAAAATATTTTACATTGAAACAAACGAAACCTAAAAGTGAAATATTTTCTTGCTGTATTTAATTTCTATTTATTTTTGTAGTGGTCCAGTGCAACCAGTGTAAGAGACAAATAAAGTCACGTGAGATTTTTATATGGCTTTATTTTGTTTTTAGTGAATTTTTTTTAACTTTTGTCAAATCGACTATATTTTTAAATTCGTTTTATAATAATAAATCTAAAAAGCAAAAATAAAAAAATAAAAAAAAAACACTAAAAACCTATAACAACCAGTGCCTAAGGGCAATAATGCTTTTGAAGGACTGAGTAATTAAAGGAAGTAAAGGAGTTCGATATTCCTACGGCTAACATATTCTCTTTGTTCCTAGGGCCTCTATGGAGTTAGTGACAAAATTTGAAAAGTCATTATACTTTTTAAATCTATTTTTTCATGATAAATAAAAAAAAATCTAAATCAAAAAAAATAATTAAGAAAAAAACAACAAAAAGACAAAAAAACAAAAAAACAAAAAAAATTGTACCAATCAGGGCCTCAATAACTCTCCTCAGTCCCACTTTCGACCACCTTACTTTTTCACTCCTTATCATCACCTCCACCTACCATAGATATTCGGCAAATTATTAGGTACTTCTATTGTAGTATCATTTAAGTGATATCACATTATATTTTTAATAAATAAAAATATTTAATATATATTAAATATATTATTTTTGTTTTTCATATCATCACATGTCCAATAATGGTAGGTCAATATTACATAAAATATTTTTCATTATATTAAATAATAATATCATGTACGTAATACCATATGATACTATGAGAGTATCGAATAATTACTCCATATATTCTCACTTTTGATTACCCTCAAGTTGGCACACCCTTCAATTATTTCTTGTCATTATTTTAAAAAATATAAAACAAAGCAAAAGGCTGCTTATTGTTAACAAAAAAAAAATTTATAAATGGTACTTACCTCATGTTTATGATGTCAAAAAACTAAACTTTCAAGAGATTAGTTTTTTTTAAAAGAAAAAAAATTAATTTATTTTGAGTAATTTATTTATATTAGTTTTTTTTGTTTGTTAAAAGATTCATTATGTCTTTACTTTTCACTTTTAAATTGTAACGTATAGGAGATTGATATGACTTTTTTTTTTAAATTTTTTAAAGTATAATTTATTTTTTAATTAAAAATATTATAGTTATTTTATTTAAAAAAATTAAATTATTTAAAATGTATATAAATTTTAAAAGAAAATAAATTAATAGACATTAAAGAATATGTTCACACTTGGATGGAGCATTCAAAGTAAGTAGAGAGAGTTGTTTGAACTTTTGCCTTTTCTGTTCGGATTGGAAAAAAAATGTTTCTTTGGACTTCATCGCAAGCATCGATCCAAAGTAAGACAAGTTGTTTGAATCTTTTCTTATTCTATATAGAACGTGAGAAAATGTTTTTTTAGACTTTATCGCTAATCTATTTAATGGTGGGGAGGTTGAAATAATAATTTAAAATGTTAAAAAAAATTTTAAAAATCCAACTTTTTAAAGACAACAAATATGACAAAACATGTATTTGATGTGATTTGCAGCATGTTTTATGGCAGAGAATCTAAATATATGGTTAAATATGACAAAAACATGTTTTATTTTTTTGGTGTTTATTATTGTTAAATAAAACACTATATTAAATATTATACGTCATATAAAAATTTATATTTAACACTTACACTTATGTTAAATAAAATATCATATTAAATATTATATGTTATATAAAAATTCATATTTAACACTACACTTATTTTTTTCTCTTCTATTTTAATGCTAATTAATTTTATACATTTAAACGGTGTGTTACATAAAATTTAAGTTTCGTTTGAATAGAGATTTAAAATTGACTTATTGTTTTTTGATTTATAACTAAAAATATATTTTTTAAATTAGTTTCGCTAATTTGGTTTATTGGATATTTGTTTAACAAACTTATAGCCTTTTATATTTTTTCTTATTAGCTAAATAAATTTATTTATTTTTAAAATTTTTAAAATTTTATTATACATATATACTTATTTTTTATAAGAATTATATTTTAAAAATTTATTTAACAAAACCTATCAAATAAAATTAATATTTGAATTTCATATTGAATACTACATCAAATATTGCGAGTCTTACAAATAATAATAAAAAAATAATTTGATGTTTGATTACTGCAACTAAATTTCTTATTCAATTTACACACCAATTAAGTTTCTAATATTCAAAGTGTTTGATAAGTGCATATCATATTATTTGTCAAATTTTAGTATAAAATATTGTTTATTAGTTTTTATTTTATTTACAATTAATCATTACAAATATTTTTAAATATGAATTTTTACAATAAAATAATAATTATTTTTTTAATTTTTTTCATTTTTTAACTATTTTTAAAAAAAATTTTGAATTGTTTCAATAAGATAAATCGAAAAAATAAAAAACTTTAATCAAAATATGAAAAAGTTCTCTAAAAATAAAATTAAACGACATAAAATTTGATTCATTAGCTTATTTTGATTTATTTTAGCCTGTGCTTGTGCTAGCTTATTTTTGTGATTTTTTGGCTTAAAAGTAAAAAAAAAGTCAACTGATTTGGCTGATTTGGCTTTTTCTCACATTTTTTTTCATTTTTTCTACATGATTTGACATTTACTTTTTTACAAAAAATTCAAAAAACCTAAAAATCACTAAAAAAAAACTAGTCCAAACACATGAATCTTTTTAAAACTTTTTAAATATTTTGATCAATTTTTTTGGCCCGTTTCGATAAAAATAGTTAAAAACTATAATACATTGGCCTGTTGGGGCTAAATGTCACAAATTTTGCTTATTTTTGTCTTTTTAAATTTATTTTTAATTTTTGACTAAATATTTTTGTTTATTTTTCAAATCGTCTTGATGAAATAAAGTCAAAAAATAAAAAAATTAATCAAAAGATAAAAAAGTCCATTTAAGAAAAAAATAAACAACATAAAATTTAATTTATTTTAGTTTATTTTTGTCTTTTTTTGATTTTTTTTATATTTTAGTCAAAATTCTTTATTTTTTCGATTCGCCTCAATGAAAAGAATTTAAAAATATAATAGTTTGACTAAATAATTAAAAAAATTTATTAAAAATATATAATATTAAACAAGAAAACAAACAACGATAAAAAAATTTACTAAAAATATAAATAAAATAAACAATTATCTCCATAAATATAATCCTATACTGTTTTTAGCTTTATCCATTTTTTTTTGTTTGACAAAGTAGTTTTATCCACTTCAGGACAATCAATAGGTCTCTTCAAATCCCTAATTACACCATATCTCTTCAAAGCCCTAATTTCACCATTCCAACCTCCTCTTTCCTCATTATCTCTATTCCCCCTCTTCCCCCTCCCCCTTCCCCATTTCCTTCCTTCCTTCCTTCCTTCCTTCCTTCCTTCCTTCCTTCTCTCCATCTCTCTCTCTTTCTTTCTCAATCAAATTACAGAAGCATATAAAAGTTGTGTACATCAATTCTATTATACATATATACATATACATATATCATCATCATTATCATTATCTCTTCGTTTCTCTTCTCATTGGCATGGTTCATGGATCAGAATCTCTTGTAAGTACTCCACGTCTTTCTCTGTATGCACACATGTATATATGTTCATATATACATATATGTATACATGTATATTCGTGGTTTGGAATGGAAACGGTCTGTAGTTTTGAAATTGCTTTTAATTTCGTGTTACCATTATAATTTGAATTCTGCTGTAAAAGCCCGTTTGTACTGAGTGATTTGAAGGGAAAAAGAAAAGAAACTAAAATCTCTTGTTTCTAATTGTTCGTTTGGATTACTAAAGAAGGCAGAAATGGAGAGATATAGAGGGATAGAAATTTCTTTTAATATGCACTTTTTGAATCTCTCCAAAACGGAGAGATTTGGAGAGAAAATACACTTAAAACGTTATTATATCAAAATTAACCTTAAGAAAGAAAAAAAAATCTCGTTATAAGGTTAAATTGGTAAATAATAATACTTGACACTTTTTTTTATTTTATTAAAGCTAACCAAACATGATAGAAAAGAAATAACTATTTTTTCTGATCTTTTGTTTCCTGCTTATCCAAGCAAGATGGAAAGAAAATATAATTTCCTTTCTTGTATTACTTAAGTAATCTTTTATTTTCTTCTCTCTCCTAAGTTTCGAAACGGATTGTAGGTTTTGGTTATGCTTGAATGTCTTTGCCTTTTTTTGTGGGTGGAGTTGTTTATTACAATTCTGATCGTATGATGTTTACTCTGCTATATTTTTTGTGCTCGCAGTGTTAGGTCAGCTTTTTAATTTTTTGGGTGGATGATTGTGTCCTTTCGGCGGAGATAATGGCACTGGTAACCCATCAGCTGCAGGTAAATGACAATGATATTTCATTAAGTAATGTAATCCATGATAAGCACAGGTGTATGGAGTCATGCCTCACTGAAGTTCCCTTTATTTTACCCTGAATCTTTTCGACTAAATCTGTTTCTGTATATTGATGTCATGACCATTTATTATTGGAGGCGAGATAAGCGAGTACTGCTATGATGATTGCAAATTTGGCATTATCTTTTTGAAGAATGAATGACTGCATAATAAATGGTGTTAGATATGTTCTCGAGAGGAAGGGCCACGGGTGAAGCTAGCACATTTGATATGGGGTCAGTTGACCTCATTAATTTTAGAAAATTAACTAGATATATATAATGTATTGAGCTAAATAATATGTATTTGAAATTAAGTATCTTGGGTTCAATTGAGTTTATCATTTGAGATCAAACTAATCTTTTTGTTTATTGCTTGGAGTAAATCCAGTGAACAATTAAAAAAATAGGTTTGAGTTTTTTGAAATTGGAGAAAACTGGATTGAGTTAGTAACAACTTTTATGTACGATTTCTTTTA
The DNA here is from genome assembly GCA_032270985.1 of Heliamphora pulchella. Taxonomy (NCBI): domain Eukaryota; kingdom Viridiplantae; phylum Streptophyta; class Magnoliopsida; order Ericales; family Sarraceniaceae; genus Heliamphora; species Heliamphora pulchella. The sequence continues at coordinate 11,707 of JAULJZ010208107.1, read as the reverse complement.
GTAGAGTTTGGTTTGATCTTATTCAACTTGGCTGGAAGATTTTTGAACCGTCGCAATTCCTGGAGTTACCACTCAGCAGGACATGCATTTTTAGATCTTTTGCCATTATCGTTTCTATTTATGGTGCAACACTTTTGCATTATTCTCATTTCTCGTTGCAATATAGACTAAAATTTTGAATATTCATTACTCTATATTAAATTAATTTGTTTAGATTGTGTATAATCAAAGTTTGCCAAACCAAGTGTCTCGTCGCTTCAGATTTAAATTGTAAATTACGAACGTGTAGAGCCATTGGTTAGATAAACTTGTTAGAAAAATCGATGTAGTAGTTAATAAACGTGTTGTCACTGTTTGCCACTTAGCCACGACTATGCATATGAATTAAAATTAACAAGATGTTTAAACTTATCGAGCATGTGAAAAAAATGCCTACATATTCTTGAACCTTTATAATTGTATGTATCAAAAAATAAACAAAAATAAATATTGTTTGCTGTTTTGTCCTTGTGTACTCGGCTACCTAAATCCCAAGCTCATTTATATTTGTATGTAATATATAATAGCCTCATGGTATTTTTTCTCAAAAGAAGTTTTTTTATTATTTATTTTTTATTTTTATATATAAGGATATTGTTTCTCAAAAGAAATTATTTCTCTAATTTCTATTGATTATTTTGTGTCAGTTGTCTTCATATGCCAAGCTATTCCTTATATTGCCAAGTGGCACACTTTAAAGAAGTCAAGCCACACCTTCCCCCACTCCAAAACTGCTTTGGAATTCTACATTTTTAATCATGCAATGCTCGATGAGTATGTTATATGAACTTTCCTAAATGTATAAAATACTTGTCGTAGACACTCACACTTAGATTTTTTGATGCGTAATGTGTCCGACATTTTAAGTTGGATGTTCACCTTGAAAGCATATTTAGTAATTCAAGTTTGCTATAGAACTATGCATAAAATCTCGTATTATGCATGAAATGCTCAATGGAACCTTATAAACACCATTTGCCCTAAAAAATAAAAGAAATACTAAGGACTAAAAACAAAAAACCCTATAGAATTTCTCAGAGCTGAAATTCTGCCCTCTTCTGCCCTGGCCATTACGAACTATAATGCTAATCCCCTGCCGTAGGTGATGTCTGATAGCAACCTAGGAGTTAAAAATGGATGAACCTAGAGGCAAAGAATGCTAATGGACGTGAAGAACTGCCCCTGTGGAAGAGACCTAGCTCTTATATGCCCAGCCTCTTCTCATCCTCATCCTGCACCCCCAAAAAATATAGCCCCTTCTAAACCCTAATTCCAGCCATCTTCAAGCTTCAATCCAACTGTCCCTTATCCGAAATCTGACAGCCCTTGCCATACTCCACAGTCCTGTACTTGAAAACCTGCAGTTTCGGAAGTTTGAGTATTGACGTTGAACGAATAATCAAGGTTGTGAGGGCGATTGGCGCGTACCCGAATGGTCACTTTTTCTTCATCTTGAAGGTATATAGTTTGTTTCTCGTCTAGAGTATCGTTTGTGGTTTTTTTTATCACGAACCGTTTTTATCAACTAGATTCGCTCTAGATTTGAGAGAAAAAGATATCTAGAAAAAGATGTTTTTTCCCGCTCAAACTTCTTAATTAAATTCAGGTTCAAATAAAAAAACTAGTTTACTTAAGATATTTATCGGTTTTGATCACGTATTTACCTTTTTTTAGTTCAACTCAAATGTATGAAATAGCCCTGAACGATTTTCTAGGAATTGGTTAGCTTACTTTTCGTTTTATTTCCTTTCTTTCGTTTGTTTCATTTGTTTGTAATAAAATTCATGGTTTGTTTTACTCTCCATTTGGAGTATAGATGTTTTGGATCTAAATAAATATTTGATCTTCCACCGGTCCTCGTTGTTGTATTTTGTTATTCCGTTTTTGGTTGTGTAATCTTTAATAGGATGGTTGCGAGTGGTGGTGGGTTGAATATTGTTTTGACTCAAAACATTTGTATGCATGGTTTGGCAGGATGAATGCTGTTCTTCAAAACATCTGTATGCATGGTTTGGAAAGATGAATGCTGTTCTTTTTATATTCTTTTTAATTTAATCTTGAAAGTTAATAACGAGATGATGACGATTCTCTTCAAATGCTCTCAAACCTTCAACCCTAGTTTTCTTAACCGTTTTGAGGAATAATGTTTTTTTAAAATAAATGATGGTTTTCTCGAAATAAAAAACAGACCTTAGGTTTTTCCACCCAAAAAATAAGTTTTGCCATCATAAAAATAAAGAATGATTTTTCTAAAATAAAATGGCTTTTATGGATTAAAAATTATTTTTCCTCAAAATCATGACAAAACCCTAGAGGGGATTCCTATGGTCCCACTAAAGTCCTAGGGAATTTTCAAAAAAATGAAAGGTCAAAACTTGTTTTAATTGAATTAAATTTGTAGCCTTGTGGTATTTTGAGCAAATAGGAATGTTTGGGTATCCATTGCACGGATAAGCTATTCCAATCTAAGGATAGGTTGTCCGAATTCCAAGTTGAAGTGTAATATAATCCCTCTCATTTTTATTTCAATTTTATGTGTCATTCATGCATTTTGAGCCTAAGTAGACTTAATTATAAACCAATGAGTTATATGTAGAGGCTGGTATTGTCCGGCGAGGTGGGCGCCTAATTCCTTTCCACTACATACCTTAGCTTTCAAGTTGAGTTTTTGGGTGATGAAAGGGTTAGGCCTTATCCAAGTGGCAACTCTTGTTATACGGATATTGAATTTGATTAGTAGCCTTGTGGAAAGTGGAATTGTCAACTAGATCCAATGTGGGCTTTTATAAATTAAATGCATCCGATGACTTGTGGGCTTTGGAAGTAAAAAGGCTATTTAATCTTGGTCCATGATTCAAGTGGGCTTACATCGGGCTTAAGGGATTTGGCAAAATTTGGCTTGCAGGAATCATATCCTCACGTTTTGATTGGATAAAAAAATCCGACTCTTTTTTTTTTTTTTGTAGCTGGCCCACTCCTACTATCCTTGAAATGAGAACTAAATGAATCCAACACTTGAGACACATACCCGCTCTCAACACCAGTATCCGAGTCCATGTAACATAGCTGGATGAAACCAATTTCATTCGATATTTTGTCTCACTTGACCGTTGACGCCTATGTGTTTTCTAAATGCTTCTTTTCATCCATCAAAGAATGGCTTTTGAACAAAATTCTTTAATTTCTCGATTTATATTTGGAGGAATTTGCTTATTATTCTTAGTTGACATTGAATTTCAGGGCTCTTATGCAACCTTTCCCTCAAGGCGAGTGTCATGGAATGAAGGGATAGAGTTGAAACGATTTGTAACAACCCTTCACACGGGTGTGAAAACAGACAGGTTTTTTTCACTGAGGTGCAAGTCTTGTTTAAGGTGAGTGGTGCCTTTTATGTTCTTGTTTCCATTTTCCTCCTGAGAGTATTATGTTGATTATTCATTCCGTGCTTCTTGCTATGTTTAGTTTGCCTCTCAAGCACTTTTCAGAACCTTGGGTATTAAGGGCCAGTGGTTTGATTGTTTGTCCTCTACTCATGGAATTATGATGCTGTAATTACATCATAAATGTGATAAATGGTGATACTAAATGGAAGACAACTGAAAAGTGTTCTAAAAGTGAAGAAATTGTTCCAAGTTTCTCTTGCATTTTCAAATAAAACCTAGAAAAGAAGTTTTAACCTTGTGGATAACCCAGAACTCTGTTTCTATAGCACTCAAAATAAACCCCTTGTTAATGCATAACTCTTTTCCCCCTTTTTTGTGATGTTCTGTGCAGAACTAGCTCTGGTATAAAGTAATATGTACACAAAATAATTGATCCAAATGATCCTTTGGATTGTTTTGTTTTGCATTTTAATTAGTTATTGTATTTAAAGAAAACTCCATTATTTTTAATTTGATTCAAAATTTTTTTTATTATGTTGAAATTTTAAATTGACAGGTTAGAAGAAAATATCACACTTAAATTCTGTCTTTTTGTTATAAAAATTGTGAATATATATAAGATAATTAGAAATCATTATCAAAGAGATTGAACAAAGGAACAAGAATATTGCTTCACCAGAGAATTTAAGGGATTGAGGAGGAATCAAGAATATTGCTTCACTATAGAATCAAGAATATCTCTCTCTCCCCTCCCACTACCAAACTCCCATCTGTTTTTATTTCAAATTTAATTTTTCTCTCTATATTTTAAATTTTATTTTTTCTCTCATTAAAAAATAGCAAGAATGAAAGCATAAAATATATTTTTCATATGTCTACATATATACGTAGTTAAAAATATAGTTAGTTTAATGCATTTTAATTTTGATATACATATTTTGTTTGTTGTTGCTTATAGTTGAAATTAAGAGTGATACTAATGATTTTTTTTTTTATGCATTGTTACTCTAAATAATTAAGGAGATTCACTATCTAAAATTAATTTTATGATAAAATTATGTCTAAAGTGCCTTTAGGCACGAGTAATTGTTAGTGATATTTCAAAATGTGACTACATCTAGCCAGAGAATTAAGAAGTATTTATTTGTAAATATTATTTAGGCTTTCATGCATAAAGATCCATTCATCTTTTTTACTTTGAAATTCCATTCAGTTGATTTTATTTTTCTGCGAAAGGTGGTTTATCTAGGTAATGATATTGTTGTTGGACATAGGCGAATGATGTATCATTTAGGTTGTGTTCATTCTTTTTGGTTTTACGTATGTTACACGGACTCGCCACTTTTGGTGGAGTACCCGTGTCGGCAGGACCAGTCACGGGTACGGGTACATGATATGTGCAGGTGCGGTTATTTTTTATTGGACACGACTGATATTTCAATCATAAAAGAATAGTGAAGAATGAAGACAATATACTAAAATCAGATTTATAGCTTATAGTTGTGAAAGAGACAAATGCTTGAAGCTGAGAAATTAGTATGTATAAATCAATAAATACTCGAAGAAGTTGAAATATTGCCTTGTAGATTGCTCGTTGATTTATTTTTTGCCGTATTCACGTACTCATATCTAATTTTTGGGTACATTTTTAGCCGAATTCGCATATCCTTAGTTTAGAAGTTTCATGTGTCCAATTCCTATATTTTCCTCCCTAGTGAAGGTAGGGGGTCTTAAAATTAAGAGGTTTGAGGTTTTTAATAGAGCTTTGGTAGGGAAGTGGCAATGGAGATTCACTTTTGAGAAGGAGAGCTTTTGGCAGAGGATGGTTAAGTCTAATTACAGGTTTTTAGTAGGTGATTGGGTCACACTCTCTAAGTTACTAGCTCGCATGGTTATGGAAAGGTATTACCAAAGTCTTGGATGAATTTTGTGAATATATTTTCTTTAAGGTCGGTAGTGGGGAGTGGATTGCAGTTTTGGCTTGATGTTTGGTTTGGGTATGAAGCTCTTGGTAGGAGATTCCTTGATATTTTTGCTCTGGCTAGGGATGGAGCCGTTTCTGTTGCAGAGTATGCCTGAAGGGTGCCTGGCATTTAGTTCTAGGATATCGGTTTGAGGAGAGAGGTTTAAGATTGGGAGTTGAATCAACTGTTGAATCTGTTAGGAGTCTTGACTAAAAATGCGGTATGCGCATATCGGTATGCGTATATTGGTGATACTAAAAATGCAAACTCTATTAGGTGGAGTGGAGAGCGGAGTGGGAATTATTTTGTTAAGTCTTTCTATAGGCGTTTGATGGGAAAAGGAGGGAACATTTTTCGTGAAGGAATAACTGGAAGGTGGGAGTTCCTTTGAAGGTGGCTTTCTTCGGTTGGTGTCCGACACTTAAGAAGATTCTTATTATTGATAACTTAGAAAGAAATGGTCATGTATTGACTAATTGGTGTTGTCTATGTAAGGAGCAGGGTGAGTCGGCAGCTCCTAATTGATTACAACCTTGCTAGGGGGTTGTGGGGTTTAGTTTTGTTGTTTTTTGTGGTGATCGACTATTTAGAATGTTCTTGTGTTTTGTTAGCATGGAAGGGGGGTGGCATACCAAGGAGCAGTAGGGTTTGGCTTCTTGCTCTGCTTTGTGTGATTTGGTTGGAGTGAAACAAAAGATCTTTTGAGGGGATTGAACTTCTGGTATATGGACTGAAAGGGATTTTCTTGTTAATTTGTATTGTTGGATTTCTAAACAGGGGGCACTGCCTGTGGAGAATACAATAGATTTTTGGAATCACTTTCTTTGTTTTAACGTTTTAGTGGAGGTTTTTGTTGTTTTCTTTGTCCTTTTGTGGGAGTCTTCTTTTTTTTTTTTTTTTGGTATGGAGTTCTTCTCTTTTTTCAGGTAGCATTTTTTTAATGCCTTTTTATAAAATCAAACTTTCTTATAAAAAATGATACATGAACTCTTCTAAATGTACAAAGTACTCGTGTCGAATGCTCAACACCCGGATAAGGGTATAAGACGGGCCTGACATTTTATTTGGACATTTATCTAGAAAGCATATTTTGTGATTTGAGTTTACTATAAAATTATGCATAAAATATGATATTATGCATGAAATACTCAACGAAACTTTATAAATATTGTTTATCCTAAATATATATTTTAAAGAATATGAATATTTGTCGTGTCCCAGTGTCCTTGATATGAGAATTAGATGAATCCGACACTTAGACATATTGTACTGGGCACCTATATCTGAGTTCATGTAACATCGCCCTAAACGCACACGCACACACCCAACACTTGTACCCAATTGCGTGTAACATAGATTTGGGCCTAATCGACTAGGCCCGTCTGTTGAATTCAACTTCCTGGTATTGAGCATGTAATTTTGCTCATCCCTTTTTTTTTTTTACTCTAATCACTCCAAGTTGGTGTCCTGCCTTGAAAAATATCTATGGTTCATCCTAATATTCATAGGGTACCTAATTCTTTTATCACAAAAGATAGAACAGGGAACGGCCAATAGGTTGACTGTGTGATTCAGTTTTGGACGCAAGTGAATGAACTCTGTTAAAGCAAGACAAGGTCAAATGATGTCATTTGAGAGTTTCTTACCATCCTTTCTAGCAGGGAAACATTATTAGCTTTGGTATCTTATCCAATACTAGCTGATTCGATTTTGGGGTATTTATGCGGTCCGTTGCAAGAATTCATTCCTGTATGTCTTGAATAACACTGAGATGGGTTCACCTGTGTATTCCATCTGGTCTATGCTATGTTTCATGGACTTGGGTACGGGGTTGGGTGTGAGTATGCATTTAAGTGTCATATTCATCACATTTTCATGTCAAAGATATTGACTAGGACACGATTAAATATTTATATTTCTTAAATTCGCATTACTAAATACGAATGTATAGGTATAGTTCTATAGCAAATTTGAATTTTCTAAATATGTTTTCTAGGTGAATGTTTAACTAAAAATGTGGGACACATATCATATATCCTTATCCAAGTGTCAAGAGTCCAACACAGTATTTCATACATGTAAAAGAGTCCATGTAACATAGGGGTGTACCCTGTATGTGATCGTTTTTAGGATTTTAAGTAAAGGACGTGGCTCTTGATGTTGTTAGTATTTTTTGGTGATAAAACTGGCTTTTTGTTGCATCTTTTTCAATTATTTTCCCAGTCACTTGGTTTTTGTAACCCAATGACTTGTTCAAAGGATAGTTGTGTTTTTTTGAGTCTTGTGCTGAATTGTATGGGCCCGTTCATATCTCATAAGACTTCTTGTTCTTCGGGCATCATCAGATGAACATTTGCACATCTCATTTTTTTTTCCTGTCCCACTAATCATTGTCTTTTGCTGTTGTCAAAAAAATTATTTCCTTGTGTTCTTATAACTTGGAACAAATTAGTAATATTTTTCCCCACAGTGTAGGATCTCCTCTTGTCCGAGGACCAAAGGCAAAATCTTTGAGAATTTCAGCCTTTAAAGGCACTGCCCAAAATGGTGAATCAGGAGGCAGAGCAAGTGGATCGAAGTCCAACAAGGATTCTATAAAGCTTTCTTATGTACAGCAAGGGAGTGAAGACTTGGCAGAATCTTCTAAGATGCAGGATCTCCAGCTTTCCTATGCTTCTGAAGCAGATGACAAAATAGCAGGATCTCTGGCTATACAAAATTTATTTAAGAAGTGGCTGACACTATTGCGCACCCAACCAGCTAATCAAATGGTGGATGAAAGTTTAGAGGGACTGGACTCGGGGGAAATATTGGTAACGGAGAATGGGATGCAAAAGAAACAAAGAGGTAAACTTCTAAAGGCAGTTTGGTGCTATTTCTGGGGTTTGGATGCAACGGTAAAGATACCATTGTTGATATTGTAAGTGCATTTGTTGAAACCTGAGTACCTTTATATCTATTTCTATTGCTTTCTCCGATTTTGGAAGTTCATGTCTTGTCCTCTTATTTATCATTAGGATGACCTTTTTACTAATTTTAAAACGAAAAAAAAAAGAACAAAGAGATCAGGAAACCATTTTGAAAGTTGTATTGCTTTGCTTGGTCAATACTTTATGACTCTCTGCTTACTGGAGTGGATCCCTCTAAAAATAATCTAATATTCTGGGATTGGTAATCCTCATTTTTAATCAATTAATTTACTGGACAGCAGCATTAGTTTTACTTGGAGGAAAGTTGGTTCTATGTCAAAAAAACCTTGCAATTAAACCTGTCCTCTCCATTTAAGGAAGGCTTTTTCTTTTTCTGTTTCTTTTTTTTTTGGGTTGGGGGGGGGGTGGGGGGGTGGGGGGGTGGAAGGGATCTTAAAACACCTTGATTTCCTTTAAGTTTTGTGGATTTTGAGTATGCCTCGCATCCCAAGTTCTTTTAAGTCAGAGGTTCACCATTCATTTTTTTCTATTATTGGACATTATTATACCTTGAAACTTTTATTTATCATTTGCTATATTGTTGTTGAATGTGATGTACGCACCACCACACATTAATGCTACAGTATTTTCCGTGGATTTTATAGTTCTACATATACAGAATCAATCACAGAAAGACCTACAATACACGTAGGCAGCACATGCATATGAATCTGAGATCATTTTCTGTGGTTAGTTCTGTTTTTGGATTTTGCCCACGTAGATTTTTCTTCTGATTATTGTGTCTTACTTGCAGCATCCCCTGGTACCTTGCATTTAATGTGGTTTATGGGGCTGAAGTTTCAAAGGAGTTGAGCCCTTTGTGGGTTTTAGGGCCTTTGATTGTTGCTCTATACATTAAGGCTCTTCGGGGCTTATGTGCACTTTATGTTTTTAGCTTCAAGCAGACGATCAAAGTAGTAAAGAACTTACCCGCCTACTACTTGGTGGCATATAGTTATTTTGCTCGTGGAAAGCTCAAAGAACACGTGCGCGCTCATTTGTGGCAACCCTTGGCCGACATTAAGAACTTAGACTACAGAGAGTTGTCAAAAAGAAAGATCAAAGATTTGGAAGTGTGGGCCGTTGAGAAGTACCTGGATTATGTGGAATCAATATGGCCCTATTATTGCAGAACAATCAGGTTCCTAAAGAGGGCAAATCTGATCTAGTTTTCGGAATTGTAATTTCGCCAACAAGGGAAAAAAAGTTACGATCAAGTTTTGGCATTTCAATTTCAGAGATGTTTGTGAAAGCTGAAGGCATCGAGATTCGAGTTTTGATTTTGATTTTTTGTTTTGTAGACCCCATTTTGTGCTGGTTTTTTTTTTTTCTCTGATGACTGTCTTGATCAGGGTGAGGATCACTATTTAATTGAGAAGGGTTGAATTTCTGTAATATTTTAACGCATTGTATTATAACCAAATCAAATGAGTTACATATATTTCTGCTTTCATTTGAAGCCTTAATAATGGGATGAAAATTTATTTGATGGTATGGGGTGTCATGGGATGGTATTTTGATATTTTGCATTTGATGATATTTTGATGATATTTTGTTTCTGCATTCATTGTTTTTTCTTCTTTGTCCCAGTGGACCCACTCTTATCTATGGAAAATAAAGGCTTGTTTGTTATTCGGATGGAATTAATAAATAATAATATTTGGAGTTTTGCTTGTTTTTTTTACTAGGGAATTATTGATAGTATTTCGTTAATAATTAATATTTATCGTACACATAACACCGTTATCTAATGAACCAAGTTTATTGACTTATAAAAGATTTTTTTTTATGAATTAAAATAACAAACATTAAATATATATATTTATTAATTATTTTGAAAATAAAAATATAAATACTTGTAATAATCATTAGGTATTAATTATTTTATACAGTTAGTATAAAAATAATTATTCTAGCACAATCATGTTTAATACGTACAAAGTGTATTTGTATAGTGAATTGAAATTTTATTATTTTTGGTAATTAATACAGACTTATTAAAACATTGTTACAATTTTATTGGTGGTGTATTTAATTCTATTTAAGATTGTGAACAAAAAATTTATATTTTACAAGAATCGATGATCTGATCTTTTATGCATAAGTTGAATTTTTCACATCAAATTATCTACAATATAAAATTAAAGACATATATGTATAACATTAAATAAATGGTAAATTACACTTACCTCCCTTGAAGTTAACTGAAAATACAAGAATCTTTCAAGAGATCTCTGAAATTACACTGACCTCTCCGGTTAGTGTTGTTATCTTAACGCCGTTTACGGCAGTGGCAAATTTACTAATTTAACTATAACCTAAAGCCCAATGGCTCGTTATCCTAACTCACTCAACTCACTCGCACTCAACTCAACTCAGTCTTCTTCTTCTCCAGTTTCGACAACGTGCTTCTCCGACTTCGCGCCGACCCTGCCAATGTATCCTCCTCCTGCAAGACGTCACCTTTGGTTAGTTCTCAATCAGGTAATTGGTGCGTTTTACATAAGGAAACCACCATCACAATGTACCGTATAACACCGACAACCTCTGCCTCACCACTATCGACCTTTATTTTACTCTGTCCCACTGTCTCGCACCACCACCACTTGCCATGGCTCCACCCCCACCACCTCTACCCTACCTTTTTCTTTTCTCATCATTGTTGCGATAATGTGTAAATAGGAACTTCAGTTGGTTGTTAGAGTGAGGTGGCGCCAGGCTCCAATTGGTTGTTGGAGGAGGTGAGACTCAACGGTGTCGATTTTCCCAGCGAGGTGAGTCTTTCACTAGAAATCAAATTCTCTTTGCACTCTGTTACTCTTTTTAGACAAACTAGTAGCCCTTAATCGAATCAAACTCGGCGAGAAGACTTTTTTTTTTCTGAACCAGAACCAAAAATTTCTTCCCATTGATGGTGATGAATAACTGTAACGTTGTGGGTGTCAATGTGATGGATTTGCCCATGGATTTATCCATATATATATAAGGGTAAATTACACTTACACCCCATGTATTTAAGAATTATATCACCGTCATCCACTCTATTATCTAAAATATCACTGCACCCCTTACTTTTTTATTTTTGTAACACTTAGCCCAAAAGTTAACTTTCTTTCGTTAATTTTTGGATGGAAAAACAATGTTTTCACACTTACACCCATGTTTTCATTGTTTTTACACTTATACCCCATGTTTTCTTTGTTTTTTATTTTTTATTTTTTTAATTACAAAATCTTATTTAAAAATTTTTAATTAAAAAATAAAAAATTACTACTTACAAAAATAAGTAAAATAAAAACATAAAATTTAATTTATTAATTAATTTTTATTTTTAAGTTTTTAATTTTGATAA